>JAMAKW010000103.1:0-130387 GCA_023628315.1 Neopestalotiopsis sp. M2102B
AGACGATTCTACGAATCTATAGTTGAACGCTTCCCTGTGCCTAAGGTATATGATTATCCAATCAGACCTTAGAACACCTAATATTTCCGGAATATTATAGCAAACCACGATAACTATTCTAAAATCTTAATAACGTTAATTCGTAAGCTAATTATTTTAATTACGGCTAATTCTATTTATCTATTCTCGTCGATAGCGTCCTTTAATCGTAGCTTTACGTAATAATACCGAGAAATTGCTATATTTAAGCGAAATCTATTAGCATAAAATTTAGTAATACTCGATCCAAAATAAAAAAGGACTTATTCAATAAAAACATACTATAAATCCGATTTATAATAGCCTATTAGAATGCGTGCATCATTATATTCCCTATCTTATGCCATATCTAGCACATATAAACCGACCCCGCATAAATCTCCGTACTCCCCCCTACTCACACCAAAACTCACTATATTCACTAATATAATACGGTAGTTAAACGTATAATATAAAACATTTATTAAAAAAAGAAATTTTTGCGATATAATTAATCTATATATATATATAAATAAGAAATCTAAAAATTGCTAACGCGTAGAAAATATCGTATTTTCCGCGGAATATGCAAAATAGAGGGCGTACGGACACTTCTGCGGGGTGATTATAGTCAATACAGGTAGCGGCCTGGGCTCGCCTTAAGGTTCCGGTAAACGTAACAAGCTGTAAAATATTATCCATATCTTTCGCATCCATTTTGCGGCAAGCAAATACTTCCCAATTTATATAGCAAACGATTTTTATAATATCTATATTTAAACGGAATACTTTCAAGTCATCGATAAAAGTGCTAATAACCTTCTTTATCTTAAGCTGCTCCAGGAGCAGCTCCAATATCTTTTTATCTCCTCCTATTAAAGCTGCCTATAACGCATTGCCATATTGGCCTCCCTGGGCATTAACTTCGGCGCCTTTATCTAGCAGGTATCGCACAATATCCAGCTTTCCATGGTACGAAGCATCGTGGAGGTTCCACGCGTTGCTGGGCTTCCCGGTCTCTGGATAGACATTTGCGCCTCGTCCGAACCGTTCACGCGCATCATCAACGCTATTATCATCCGAGGATATATTGGGCAATACTGAACTCGACATGGCTAAAAATACGAATTGCTACTTTGGCTTTCGGATCAGCGCATTACTACCCGCATATAACAATAGTGGCGAAGGAAGGGAATAATGATGGTCAGTTCCAAGTGATATAATTGACTTGACCACCACTATGAGGACATTTGAATTTTATTGCCGCTTTTTAACGAAAATCAGATGGCTTTGTCGCAAAGTCCTCAGCAGGCTGCCCAGGCCGTGAGGCGGGGTAGAGCCAGTAGACTTTGAGGCTGTGGGAATGCGCAGTATGTTATGCGATAACGCGAGAACAGTCTGATCGGGCGCAAATATTGCCGATGAACAGCTTGCTCATTTCAAAATAGAGCACGGTGGAAAGACCGGACATTTGTCCGTCATAAACCCTTTCGCCTGAAGGTATCATCGTGACGAATTATCTGCGAGGAGAAAAAGTTGGAAATATGGCAGCGCCTCATTGGATAGGCGTGGTTGGTACATAGATGAACTCTTCAGTGAGGAATGAATATAGCTTGCGGGAGAAGGAGTGATGATGCTGCATCACTTGTCATAGGCGTTTATCTTTCCCCCTCGGCCGACCGTGGGATTCTGCAGTCTAGATGAGGAAGATACGCCCCGGTCCGCATGAATACCTAGCTCTACCATAGTGTACGGAGTAAGCATGCCCTGTAATCAGCTTGCTGGTCTTATCCTCTTGGCTGGCAAATACAACCCTATTTGATTTGATCGTCTGTAAGTACTTGTAAAAAAGTAAGTAAAAAAAGGCCAATGATATAAGTCAGGAGATCTTTGCCAGTTACTATTGTAGTATAGCATTACAAAAAAAGTAAATCTAATAGCATATATACGCGAAAATGCTACTGAAATATGTGGATTTATCTGTTTTGGTGGAAGATTACGTGATACGCGCGGGGTCCTGTGCATGTATTGGGCTGGAGCCCACATTAGCTGCCCATACCTACAGAGTACACCTAACAGCTGGAGTGCTAAATCGGTGACCATAACACTGGAAACAGCGGATGTCACCACTCTTCAGTTGGCACAACCTCCATTGCGACACTCTCTATCAACCCCATCTCAGGAAGACACCACATCGCAGATGATCGTCTCTTACTTAAGGCGATACTTTAGGCACGAATACATGTCTCTCATATATTGCGGCGATCAATGAGCTACGAGAATCAATTGCATTATTGTTACGGCCGGCGCGTCGATTTGACAAGCTCTGTCCTGGAGCGCAATCGATTCACCATTGACCAAACACACCTGCGCTTGGTACCGCAACAAACCGTTGACACCACTTCTTGACGACCTACTACCACAGTGCAAACTGGAAATTTCTGTACCTCTTGCCAATCAACAGTCTGCTTGTATCATTATTTATATTGACCGTACATACTGCCATTTTCCTTCATACGAATGCCAGCCAATGGTCGTTATGAAAGGCGGCACTACCCATGACAGAGACCAGTCCGAGTCTTCACCTTTGATATCTCATACCAATGATGTGTTGACACATCGAGAGAAAGCAAGCGTTGGACAGCACGGGGCCACTTTCTTCAGCCAGCCTCTGATCAACTCCAAGCGACTAGCTCTTCAGCTTGGTTTGGTGGCCGTCCTGGCAATATTTGCGCTTCTGGCAAGTCGGTATCATAATGCCACCCACCACAGTATTCCAGTTGGCCTTTCGACAGAGAACCCACCGAAGAGGCCACAGGATATTGTTACTTGGGATGAGCATTCACTTTTCATTCACGGACAACGAGTTATGATCATGAGTGGTGAACTTCACCCTTGGAGATTGGTGCCGTCCCTTTACGATGATGTATTTCAGAAAATTAGGGCACTGGGCTTCAACTGCGTCTCATTCTACGTCATGTGGGCTCTAGTAGAGGCTGCCCCAGGCAATTTTACAGCTGAAGGCGTCTTTGCATATGAACCCTTCTTCGAAGCTGCCAGTCGAGCAGGTATATATCTCATTGCGGTAAGCATCAATTAACCTTGTTTTGACATGAAGTCTTGCTTATAAATGTCAGCGGCCTGGACCATATATTAATGCCGAGGTCAGCTTCGGCGGGTACCCTGGCTGGATGCAGCGCGTCAAAGGCCAGTTGAGAACAAGAAGTCCCGAATACTTGGCAGCGACGGACAACTATATTGCCAATATTGGTTCAATCATTGCTAAAGCGCAAATCACCAACGGTGGGCCCGTTATTCTGTATCAGCCGGAAAATGAGTATTCTTGGGGCCTACCTCCTCGATTCCCTGATGGCGAGTACATGCAATGTGAGCGAGATCTAATTTAGACACCACTATCTTTCTTCGTAAGAACTTGACTGACCCAATCTTGTTTAGATGTGGAGGACCAAGCAAGAAAAGCTGGTATCGTGGTCCCTATAATCAGTAATGATGCGGCCCCGCTCGGACACAACGCCCCAGGTACCGGAGCAGGAGAAGTTGATATCTATGGTCACGACGACTACCCGCTCAAATTTGATTGTTCTAATCCCACCTCGTGGCCCAAGGGTGCTTTGAATGGGCTCTATCATTCTATCCACGAAGTACAAAGTCCATCGACGCCATTCTCGCTTCTGGAATTCCAGGGAGGAGCATTTGACCCATGGGGTGGCCCTGGTTTCGATAATTGTGCATCTTTGCTGAATGAAGAGTTTGAGAGGGTCTTTTACAAGAACAACCTGGCCGCCGGAGTGACTATATTCAATATTTGTAAGTCCCCGAGATCTCATACCTTCGTTCGAAGACAATAGAAATATTCACATTGCTCATAATATCCATCATTCCCAGACATGATTTACGGAGGGACAAACTGGGGCAACATCGGATTTCCAGGAGGCTATACTTCCTATGACTACGGCGCACCCATTAAAGAAGATTTCACGATTGGGAGAAGCAAATATTCGGAACTCAAATTAATTGCTCAATGGCTCCAAGTGTCATCTGGATATTTGACAGCCAAGCCAGGATTGGCTGAAGTATTGACGTACTGCAATGATGCAGCCATTACAGTCACGAGGCTCAAATGTGACACTGCTGTCGGCAACGGCTCTTTCTTCATCATAAGACACTCCGACTACACCAGCACAGCGTCTACAAACTACAGGTTGGATCTTCCCACGTCGAGAGGCAAAGTATCAATCCCAGCGCTTTATGGATCGCTTACCTTGAATGGCCGAGATTCCAAGATTGCAGTAACGGACTATGATGTTCACGGCTCGACACTGCTCTACTCAACAGCTGAGATTTTGACTCACCAGAAATACCTTGATCGAGTAGTATTGGTCGTGTACACTGGACCAGGAGAAACCAACGAGTTGGCAATCAAGACAATGCACAAACCAAGGATATTAGCCGGCGATGGAGTCGCTGTCCACCACGACGGTGATCTGGCAATCATGACCTGGGACACCTCCAATGACCGCAAAGTTATTCGAGTTGGAAATCTCTACATATTTGCAATAGGTATGTGCAACGAGCAAGCATGTGGTATTTGGCTTATCGAAACTTGGAAACAGATCGAGATTCTGCATACCGATACTGGATAACATCAATCGGAAATACCTCAGCGATCATAGCAGGGCCGTACCTTGTCAGAAGTGCCTCATTACATGACAACGGGACCTTGGCTGTTCAGGTAGACTTTACCGAAAATACGACGGCGGAGATTCTGGGTTTGTCGCCCCTAAAGACAGTCCTAGTAAACGGGATTGATACACCCTTTCAAGACGACAATGTGACCATTTCCTTTAATGTTAGCTACAAGTTGCCAGAATTAAGGATTCCGATACTAGAAAGTCTGAACTGGAGTAGCGCCGACTCGCTCCCTGAACTTCATTCAAGCTACGATGACAGCCAGTGGGCGTCGGCAAGCCTATCGAGCAATAATACATTTCAGCACCAGTGGACTCCGACGTCTCTGTTCGCATCGGACTACGGTTTCCATGCCGGTGTTCTCGTTTTCCGTGGACACTTCCTGGCTCAAGGCACCGAGGAGTCATTCGAAGTAGGCAGAAGTCTTCAGTGCCCTCAAAAACTTTACTCGGTGGACTGATTATAAACTTAGATTCAAACACAAGGAGGGACTGCGTATGGACACAGTGTCTGGTTGAATGGTACCTTTGTTGGCTCTGAAATCGGCAAAGCTGGCGCGAGTAATGCCCGCGCTACATATCGGGTACCAAGTCTACTGCCTGGGAAGCCATACGTTCTTACAGTTATCGTCGATAATATGGGGCTGGACGAGAATGGCGTCGCAGGTGTAGATTCAGGAAAGGCTCCAAGGGGGATTCTGCGATACAACCTGAAGTCGCCGTGGTTCAGGAGCACGGCCATTGATTGGAAGCTTACCGGGAATCTGCACGGCGAAGACTACGTCGATAGGTCTCGAGGGCCACTGAACGAAGGAGGACTATTCGCGGAGAGGCAGGGCTGGCATCTCTCCAAGCCGCCACTTGAGATGTTTAGCAACATATCGCCCCTCGACCCTATACGCCAACCCGGTGTTTCGATATTCACATCCTCATTCGACCTGAAGCTCCCCTCAGAATATGAAATCCCACTATCTTTCGTATTTGGCGGGGTCACGGGTGGTGCGGCGCGCATACAGCTATACGTGAATGGATGGCAGTACGGCAAGTATATCAGCCATATTGGACCACAATTCAAGTTCCCTGTACCGGAGGGAATATTGAACTATCATGGAGAAAATTCGATTGCTCTGGTGATTTGGACGATGGAGGATCGGACCGCACAACTCGAAGACTTTAGACTTGAAGCAGGATTTCCTGTCTACTCTGGGCGCTCACCAGTAAAGGTGGTGGAAAGTCCATTCTGGAAGAAAAGAGATGATGCTTACTAAGAGTTGCAATCATTGGAATAGGTCGCGCAGATCTTGAGCCGACCAAACTTTGCAATGACTCCCCATCTAGTTTCACCCTTACCACTGCTGTTGTTCGGCGAGAGAGCGTTAATATCAGTTGTCGGATCCTCTCAGGGAAAAAGAAAAATGAACAGAGACTGGTCTTTGGGATGCATTTGCAAGTTATTCTTAGTCTTGAAAAAGAACCTCTTTATACAACTCACATGGATGTTATGTGCTGACGGTAGATTGGCATTGGATAATCAATGTGCAGACCCTTGACAGCACGTGGCAGATTAGGGTGGACGTGAATTTTGCTTTTAGGCGTGCGACGATTTTCTTTCTCAAATACTTGTAAAGATTCACGCTTGAATTAATTCGTCTCTTCTTTCTTAGTTACTATGCCTGCTATTCTCGTCGATTTAACTAGAACTCACAATCATTGACTCGAAACTACAACGCATGTTTTTGAAATTTGAAGTCTGTATCGTCAGACATGATTACGTCGAACGGACCCCGTTTCTAACCATCTTCACGACGACTCCCGTCTTGCAGGCTTCAAACCGTGTTGGGCCTGTGTCAAACCATGGGTCAATGCTCCCCGAGGCTCTCCATTCAGGTTGCAATTTTTCTTGTTGTTGTCATTATCGTAGCTAAAGGTCTCCGGAAGGTTGGGGTGTTCACAGTAGAGCACGACAGGGAAAGGCGACGGTGCCAACAACCATCGACACTCCGCTAAGGCCTTCACGATTCCCAGTATTTCCTTTTCACCTGTGTCCCACCGGGGCTCGAAGTTGGTGAGCCGAGATGATAGGAACGTGAAAGCAGGCGACTAGTTTGTGATCATGCACATACCAAATGATATGGGAATATTGTGAGTTCTCTCCTCGACCCTGATTACTCCTTGAAGCCTGAGCGCAATCCGGCAAGAGTCGTTCGTCATCGCCCGTACCAATATAGATCGATGAATGGGAAGCTCAAATTCGTCGGATCCGACGACCTCCAGTCCTAGTGTATCCTCTCATGCAAAAGTTCGTCGGATCGGACGGCCTCTAGTCCTGGTGTGTCCTCCCAAGCGAAATTCGTCGTAATAAAGCAAGCTGTGAGGAGTTTTTGGGACGCTTCAATTTCTGCGCCTTCCATTTCCTCGGTCTACCTGTGACTCACAGTCATAAGTTTGAAACCAAAACAGGCGTTTGAAAAATTTGAAGTCGGCATCGTCGAACGCGTCTACCCCGAACGAGCCCCTTCTCCAACTACATTGGCGACGGCTTCCTTCCTGCAAGTTATCACTCTTGGCCCCAATAGAGCAAACTTCGAAGATTTATTCAGACACTCTAAACTCTCAACAACACCTCGAACGCGTCTCTGCGTATTGTTTCCATCTCTGTTCAACCCTACGAAGTTGAGCTTGGTTCGTTTGTCCATCCTCAACTCCATTCCCAACCCTGTCGCCTCGACGCCCAAGGACTTCTTCTTTTTCTTCCCCTTACTATTCTTCCCGGCCAAGATATTCTCTGTCGCCTTCCTCTTCTTCCTGGTCAAGATCCTCCTGTCACCCTTCTAGGGACCACGGCCACTTGTGGTCAACCGAAGTCGGTGCGACGGAGCTCTCAAGATCTGTCAGCAGAAAGGTCCAAGCATCCAGTCAGGCCTGATCTTTACGTTCCTTCCTGTTAACTCTCAACCACAATCAGCAAGTGAGTGTCACCAACTAGTCAGGTACGTTATTTCGAATCTTCTATATTTTCTCTCGATGACTTCTCTCGATTCGTCAAAATGGTAGCCAGCGCTGAGACCAAACTCTGGCTTGATATGCACAGTTTCATTTTCACTTCGCAAGAATATCGTTTCTCGAAATCTCGATGAACTCCTTCAATTTCTTGATTTCTATCTTACACACTAACAAATTTTACTTCCAAGACCAACCTTACCCTCCAATTTCACAAGACTTACACCGGAATCATCAGCCCGACGTTCCTGCCCATATCAATTTCAATTTCTCTTAATCGAGGTTTCAAGCTTCTCTTTCTCACAATTTTCTTTCGAAAGCGGTTCCACGAGGCTCACGCGTTCTTGCCACACTCTCGACACGATTGATCATGCCGCCCATCAAACTCGAGAATGCCGATGAGGTAATCATCGGTCGCTTTCAGAATGAACACAATGAGAGAATTCGACAGTACCGCCACGGAAATCCCAGAATTGTACCCATCATCATCGACGACGATGGTAAGTTAGAGGAAGACAATGTTTCTGACAGGGTAAAGCAAGAAGTCGACGATGAGATCCGCTCAAACTTCGATGTCGCAGACGACATTGGCAATGATCCTTCTCAACAGCCGCGACTACAGCCACCCCTCGAGAGACTACCTGCTCTTCAGTACAACCGAGCTCCTGAGCGCAATCAACCTCTTGCTCGCAATGAGCACGTAAACCACCACTGGGTCGATACTATCGGCGACATTGTCGAGAGGGGCGATATGGTCGAGTTCGATGGAGTTCGTTCACCATACAGCAGTTCTTTCCTGAGGGTTAAGACAATCTACATGTCCAGCCGTGGCATTATCTTTCGCGGTGTCCCATATACACGAACGAGGAACACCCTGGCCATGCTCGATTACAAACGGAATGAGCTTGTCGAGATTTGGGATATCGATGACGACGACGCCCGAGACTATGCAGACCAGTGTCAGATCGAGATCGGACAGCGCAACATCAAGAAAAAGCGCATGTTCAAAATTACCAATGCACAATGGCCGAAGTTTGCCTGCGACTTTCGAGACTTTGGAGAGGATATCTTCCTGACTGACGAAGAAGGCCACCTGACCTGTCGTTGGCGCATGATCACCGAGTACCGCAACGCAAAAGCTCGTGAAGAGCAGCGCGCGATTTCACGAACACTCTACCACCTTTCAGCCGAAGATGTCGAGGACAAGAATCTGAAGATATCGGATTTGCATAAGCTCAACAACTGGCGGGGTACAAAGACTCGCGGCGGATCTCACAATCCCGGTGTCCGGCACGATGCCATCGATCTCGATTCAACTGAGGATACTGACAATCCGAAGCCGCATATCATCCAACGTGGCCAGAGATACACATTCGGGGACGTCTTTTCGGGTGCAGGCGGAACTTCAAGCGGTGCTGCTCAAGCTGGAGTCCATGTGTCATTCGCCTGCGATTTTGACCGTCCATCATGCGTGTCTTATCGCATGAACTTCCCCCGCGCTGATGTATGGGAGGCAAATGTCAGCGATGTCGCCGCCAATCTCGAACGCAAGGAACTTCGATTCGATCTTCTACACTTGTCTCCGCCGTGCCAATACTGGTCGCCCGCACACACTGTGGCTGGTAAGGACGATGAGCAGAACATTGCTATCCTGATGTCTGCTGGAGAGTGTATCAACAAGATTCGACCGAGAATCGCCACTGTTGAACAGACATACGGAGTAAGTCCCCTAGATACAAATATGATTCAAAGAAAGCTGACACAATGAAAAACAGATTCTCCGTAACAAGCACATGGCCCACTTCCACTTGTTGCTAAACTGCTTCACGACTTATGGATACTCGGTTACTTGGAAGTTTGTGCACCTGAACGAATGGGGCGTCCCACAGCCCCGGAAGCGTGTCATCATCATCGCTTCCTGCCCCGGCGAAGTTCACCCAAAGATGCCTGGCCCTTCAAAGTTTCGCCCCTCAGTCAACCAGCTTCTCCGTGCGATTCCCGCCAACGCCACCTTCAACGACCCGCCGACTCCTTTCTATGAGCGCCGACAGCCTTGGAATGGAAACGGCATCCTGCGACACACGATGTGTACGAATGCAGATTCCACGGTCAATTACCACCCCAACGGCAGACGCCGTTTCAATATCCGCGAGCTTGCGACATTGCAGACCTTTCCTGCATACCATCAATTCTTGGCTGCCCCGACGCAAGCAAAGCGACAAATTGGCAATGCATTTCCTCCGTTGCCTGTAAAGCACCTCTACCAGCATCTGCTCGCCCACCTGCGAGAGGTAGATCTTGCCTTTTTCCCCTCCGAGGTTGGAGGATTGAATAACGGAAACGGTGACGATGACGACGACGAGATTGTATTTGTGCGTTCTGCCGAGAAGCGTCGGCGTGTCATGTAAATAGATCAGATTGATTCGTCAATTCCGCGAGAGAAATTATAGATCAAGAATTCTCCTCGCTCATTTCTCTCTCGAACCATTTATTTCTATGGGTCGATCGGGAGAGAGATATTAATACACAAATGCAAGCTATGATGCTCCATCGAAATCAATCCAAGCGATATTCGGCTGGCTTCCGTCTTCCGTCATGAATACATCCTCGGGCAAGAGATACGGCGCGGCCTGCTCCTCGTCAAACACGATAGTAACATTGCTGGCCTCCTCGGCCGCGGCGTCGTAGCCGGGTCCGTAGACGTTGTACACGGCCATGGAGGTGTTGACGCCCATGTTGCCATTGACAGCCCCGGACCACTCGGTGTAGCCCGCGGGCAGGACGCTGGGGTCGAAGTAGGTATTGGCAAACAGGCTGCGCTGCAGGGCGTTCCAGGGGCGGCCCAGGGAGCACTTGTCGACGATGGCCGACGCGATGGACGTGTTGGCGGCCAGGACCTGCGAGTCGGCAATGTAGACGCCGTACTTGTTGTCAAAGGTGGTGTTGGTGCCCTTCCAGGCCGTGATGCCGCCGCCGCACGACCGCAGCGACAGCGTCGAGTTGGCCACGTAAAAGGTGCCAAAGCCGTAGAGAAAGTCGGTCTCTCCCGCCACGACGGTGTCGTGGAAGTAGGCGTTGCCTAGCTTGCCAATGTAGATCTGAATAATAAGTTTAGCCGGTGTGCCTTATTTATCCTTCTCTTGTATACTTTGAGGGAGATGCTGTTACTTACAGTGTCCTGCCAGCTGTAAAAGCCACAAGAATAGAATCCAGCGTTCGCGCGGCTGACGCCCAAGGCATGAGCGGGACCGTTCGAGTACGGATATTGCTCGTTTCGGAAGTCAATGTTGTATGCGCTGAACTTTGAGCAACCAAAGGGTGTGTCGTCTGGTACGGCAAAACCCGTAGGGCCTGAGCCAGTCAAGGTGGCGTTCAGGGTAGGTCCAATGGTCACTAGGACGTTGATTAGCAAATCAATGTTTCTTATTCTTTCAATAGTAAGTTGTCAGTATCTGAAGGGGCGTCACTCACAAACCCCCGTGTAGACATTATCCGTGAACGTCTTGTTAAAGTTGGCCGAGTTCCAGTAAATCTGGACATCATTCACCGCCGCTTGGTCTGTGGCATTGGACCCAAAGACGTTCGAGTACGACTCTCCATTCGCCGGACGGTCCGACTGACCGAGCAGCGTCAACGGCCCCTGCCGCGTCACGTTGAGCTGCTCCGTGTAGATGCCGGCGCCGATGAGTATCGTGTAGGCGTCCGTGTTGTTGGGCAGCGAGGCAATGGCCGCCTGGATGCTGGTGAAATTGGCCGTCGTGTCATTCTGGCTCACGTACAGCGTCCCGTCGGGACAACCGGAGAGCGGGTTGGCCGTCTTCTTCTGGCAGTCGGCGTAGGTCTGCGACGGGTTCGCTTTGCAGACTGCCAGTGCGCCGAGGGCAAAGTTGGCGCCGGCCAAGACGGCGGGTATCCTGGGGAACAACATGGCAGCCTTACCTAGCCAGAAAAGTATTGGAATACCAAGAGGTTACGGAACGAAAGCGCCAAGAGAAAGCTTTTATGGTCGAGTCGTCGCGAAGACGCTTTATATTCCAATCATAATTACTCTGTGGCTTCCCAACTGATAGGCACCATGCCAAGCTTTCCGGGGCCCCAAAGTTCTGGACCCCATCGTGTACACAGTTATAGTGAGTGGAGCTGGGGTAGAGCTGGGGTACAGATTTCTCCACGAAACAGAAGCCGGGGATCTGGAATGAGCTAAGATAGAAAGTACGTGCCGGTTGTCGGTGTGGCCGGTTGGGCTTTTGCAAGTCTCAGTATGTTGCAAATAAAAGTCCGCATTTGGTATGGAATGCGTCGTAAGTCGATTCTGCGTCAGGTCAATGTTTTATCATTGTGGTGCAGTATAGGTTAAGTGGCCAAGACGCTTAGAGGTGCGATTATACTCGACATAATTCACACCACATTGGAGGTGCAATATTTGCTGTGCTTCCCTCCCATTTCTCCTCATTTTCATATTTAGCCGGCGGAGATGATGTCTACAAAATATTTCTGCGGGGGAGCCAGCAGGGTTTCCCCAACCGTTTGCTGCAGGGCAAATCTCCCCCTAATTGTCAGCTTGTTTCCCATAGATTCCAGTCCCCTGCCCAGTGGAGCAATTGCTGGTAAACGTTCGCTCAGGGACAGATATGCACGTGTGGTGCCTGTCCTGCAAACGGGCCTCATCCGGGGATCCCTAAGCGTTGCTTATCGCCAGTCAGGGCAAGTCGGCCGGGCTACCGAATACCTTGGCAGGCGAGGACGACTTCTGACTGACGGAAAATCTGTGTGGCAACTTGACAACTAAAATCTACGGCCTGAATTTACCGGCCTGTCCATGCATATTGGCGGACTTGGCTGTTCATGACGTTGAGCCTCATATTGACATGAAAGAAACAAAAGGAGAGCACTTGAAGAATCTCGACAATGTACAAGAGCGACTGCAACAACGCGAGGCATATCCTCTTCTATTTCAAGAGACGGAAGCCCAATACGTGAGAGAAGTTCATCATAAACCAGAAGATCCACAAGCACAATGTTGTCTACGGCTCTCGCTACTTTGGCCATTGCAGCTCTGGCAACACCAGCCCAAGCAGCAAGTAAAATCGGATCTCTGAGTCCTAACACGGGCAAGACGTCCATCAGCCGACCAAATGTGCAGCCATACCCTCACAACACGGGTCGCGCTGCAATAGTCTCGACCGAGCGCGAGACGGAGTGTTTTGTTGTGCCAACCGGGGGCGACGACTCGGAAGCCTTTCTGTCTGCCCTCCAGGAGTGCAACGGCGGTGGAAAGGTCGTTCTGGACTCAAACTATACCATTGGCTCAGTCCTGGATCTCACCTTCTTGGACAGCGTGGATATTGCTATTTCCGGAAAGATCACCTTTACCGATGATATCGATTATTGGGTGAACAACTACTGGAAATACGACTTTCAGAACTCGACCTCTTTCTTCAAGCTTGGGTAAGCATCGCATCATACCGCACTAGGTGGTTGTTTGACTGATTGCTGGTTTCGTTTCTACAGCGGAAAGGATGTAAACATTTACGGCGACGGGGTTGGTGTGATTGATGGTGCTGGCCAGGCGTGGTGGGAAGCGTTTTCCTCCAACGCGTCGCTGCTACGGCCCATTCTCTTTGTGACCGATGGTCTTGAAGGCGGAAGTATCACTGGCCTCAACATGGTCAATTCGCCAAACGTGAGTACTCGAATCACATATCACTGACGCAAGAGGTATACTCACATGACTTAGTGGTTCAACCTCATCTCAAACACATCAGATGTCTTGATCAGTGACATTACCATTTCTGTCCACAGTACATCAAGCACCACACCCAAGAACACAGATGGCTGGGACACGTATCGATCCGACGGCATCGTGATCCAGAACTCGGTCATCAACAATGGCGACGACTGCGTCTCGTTCAAGCCCAATAGCACCAACATTGTGGTGCAAGGCCTGACTTGCAACGGCAGCCATGGCATCTCGGTCGGGTCTCTGGGTCAGTACGTGGAGCAGTATGACATTGTCGAGAACATCTACGTTTTCAACAACAGCATGTCAAACGCCAGTGACGGCGCCCGCATCAAGGTCTGGCCAGGCATCAACTCGTACCAGGCGCCCACACTCAGCGGCGGCGGCGGTGCTGGCTACGTCAAGAATATCACCTACCAGCAGTACTATAACGAGAACAACGACTGGGCGATTGAGGTGAACCAGTGTTATGGCCAGTCCAACAAGACTCTCTGCGAATTGTTTCCGGTATGCAGAAGCCAACTCATGATTATGCGAATTCCCAATCGGCTCTTTGCTGACCAATATTACTAGTCCAACATGACCATTTCGGATGTCTACTTCTTGGACTTTTGGGGAACGACGAGCTCCAAGCACGATCCCCAGGTCGGCACCTTAGTCTGCTCTTCGGAAAAGGTATGCTCAGCTGACGGCCAGCCGTTCGTTGTTCATTTCAGCTAACAAGGTGCGAAAATCAGCAATGCTCAAATATCGTCGCAAAGAACATTTCCATCACACCCCCAAGTGGTGATGCTCCTCAGTGGATATGCAGCGGTTTTGACACGTCGGGATTGGAGGGGTTCGACTGCGTCTCTTCGTGAGAAAGATGATCATTGAGCGAAGGCGGATCGGAATGACAAAGAACGTTCAAACATGAGATCTGGTTCTTAAGACTAATAACCCTGTTCGTGTACAATGTTGCGTGACTACAGGCGAAGTCCGTCGCAGCTTAGCGCTATGGTGGCTTTTGAGTGTTATCGCAAAGGCGTAAATGACAGACAGACTCCAGGGTGGTGGCGGGGTAAGTGACGTACAAAATTGCTGGGACCATATCCTCAGAACTTGTATAAAATTCACTGCACCACTGCTTTCACATGAAAAAAGAACAATACTGCTCGATCATTGACATCAATCATCTCTCTCTATTTCACAACAAAGTCATCAAAGGCCGATTAATCATGTCATCTTCAACTCCGAACAAGGACAACTTTGCCAAGCCTGCCTCAATCACCGGTGGCTGTCTCTGTGGCTCCATTAGATATAAGGTTGACTTTCCTAAAAACCACAATTTCTTAAGAAACGTAAGACCAAGGACATCCGTATATCCAGGAAACACGCAAGAATGAAAAGCAATGGCAGCGAAAGCTGACAGTATTACCAGAGCGAGAGCTGTCAATGTACACAATGTAGGCGCGGCTCCGGGGCGCTCGTGTGGCACTGCCACACCATCCCGCTAAAGAGCCTCACCTACACCACGCCGACGACCGCACTCAGGGACTTTCAGGCCACCAAGGAGGTCAAGCGCGGCTTCTGCACAAACTGCGGCAGCTTCTTGTACTTTTACGAAGTGGGCGCCGATCGCATCTTCATCTCGGTCGGCTGCATAGACCCGGAATACCTCATCGGCGAACAGGCGGGAGGAGGCAAATACCAGGGGGGTTATGGATATGCCTTGGCCAGCACGTCGGGGGACAATGTCTGGTGTGAGAATGAGATTGCCGGGGTGACGGCGGGCTTGATTGGTAGGACGGGCAAGAGGTGGGCGCGGAATGTTCGCGATGGGATTCGAGTCGATTCAAAACTATGACAGTATTAAATGATTCTTGTAACAATGAATTCTTGCTTTTGAGCGAGATTTCTGGTCGTTTATTTCGGATTTGGTGAACAGCCTTGACTACTCTCAGGGTATCCTTTGACTATACGACTTCAGCAAGATGAGACAGTTCCATGTTGAAAGCCTTCATGAAGCATCTTTATTGTCTCTGTGCTGCCTTTGAATCTACATTGATTTGGCAATACCTTCGATGGTTGAAAGCCGCTCCGCCAGTGCCAAAGGAAGCTCAATCCAATAACACATACACCGTAGATTGGCATACTTTTGCTCAAGTGTGGCTACTCTTGTGGCTTGAACCCTTCTCCAGATCGGCTCCCTCGACCTTTGCCGAAGACTCTGTAGGATCGATTCCAGTAACGCCAGGGTGGGCGCTGAGATCTTGGTGAAGCATATGATGCTGCAAGTCGATTCTGTTAGCTGACTAGAATTGCAACATGGCGAGATTTGGAAGAAATCGGCTTACCTGGATATTGATCTTGGGACCCTTGAACCACTTCCTCGCATCGACAGCAAACCAAATGATCACGATAAACATGGGCCCGCCATACACCAAGCTGGTCCAGTTCATAAGCTCTGGTGTCAAATCACTGTCCCTCACAGTTGGGAAGCACAAGATCGGCATCATGACGAGCACAAACATGGTCGACAAGACTCCGGACGGCATACTGAACCACCCGAGATGCCACGGCCCGCGGCGAAAGTTGCTGCCGACATAAAAGGTCTTGATGGTGATGGGGATCGTAAAGGCGATATACGCGGCAATCGCACCTATGGAAAATATGGCACCAATGGCCACGCCCCCAAAGATGAGCAGATTCAGGAGGATTCCGATGGACGTATTGAACCAGACGGCATTGACCGGGGTGAGCGTGTGTCGGTTGACTCTCTTGAGCGGCCCGGAGAAGATACCGAAACAGTCGTCTCGCGCGTACGCAAAGCAGACACGGGAGGCGGCAACCATGCAGCCCTGGCCCATCATGAAGGCGCAGATGATGGTCATGGCCAGTACCGCCATGGCTATCGGTTGGGGGAGGATCTGAACCAGGTAGGCTGCCCACGGTTGGCCCTGTATTCTGTGTTAGCTTGAGCTGAATGAAACAGATTGCTACGACTTACAAGATCTGAACCGATAACCTCATCTACATCTTGGATGGTGTATGCAATCACACTGGAGGTAATAGTTAGTGATATTACTCCACACAAGTGCCACCAAAGCAGGCTGGAATTTGGATATCTCACAGATTGAGAAAGAAACCCAAGATACTTCCACTAGCGGCGGTATAGACGATCGATCGAGGACTGGCGACCGCGGCATTGGAACACTCCTCGCTCAGATGAAACGATGCATCTATATTTGGCATGTCAATACTGGGCCAGCACATTCGGAGCCTCGTGATCTTACCATAACCCGACATGGTCCAGATGATGGACAAGAAACTCATGAGAACAGCGACACCATCCGGCCACTCGGTATAGTTTTGAATGCCCCAGGCAACCTCGTTGGGCTGGAACTTGGGTTGCGTCATGGCGGCCGCGGGGATGATGATGATGGTGATGACCAAGCAGGCAATGTTGATAATCGTTCCCACAGAGTTGAGATTTGCGATCCACAGAGTAGGCATACTGCTCAGGCAGGCATGGATTATCATGATAAACGCCGTCAACAAGAATGTCTGCCAATCAGTAGGGACGTAGTCCGGGTTCATGATGGACGCGGCCGCAAGGATCATGGCAGCTTTGAGTAACTGGCGTCAGTACACAGAGTAACCTGTATTTCTTAGGAAAACATTACTTACCACATCCGTAATCTACACTCGGTGCTCCAGTAACCTGCAAGAACCAGTTGGACCATCCAGTAATCCACTTGAGTAGATAAAGTTAGCACCATACTGTACTCAATCCCAGATAATGTCCTCTTCGGTCTGGGACCGAACAAAAGTTGATATGAGACTTGGGACATTGAAAATGGACGTACCGAGGCAAAAGGGCCAAACTTGGGGCCAGCAAGCACCGCCGAAGCATAGTACAGTCCACCAGAGGTAGGCATACTGCTCGCCAACTCTGCCATTGATGATGCGACCTAAATAGTCTCATTAGAATATTTGTTCGTACTATTCTTTCCCCTTGTTCTTCAAGTGTCTGTCAACAATCACTTACACACATAATGAAGATGACACTAACGATCCATCCCCATGTGTTCGCCGCCGGTCCAGCTGCATGAATCAGTCAGCATCTCAGCCCTGCCGGATCAAGTTTCTCTGAGAATTGGTGTTACCGTAACCAATTCCGTACCACATTGTCGTGGCAATACTCGGCAGCAAACCCATGACAGCAAAACTGACAGCAAACGTCGTCCAAGCCGAAAACTCCCGCTTTTCATTCATCTTCAGTTAGCCATTGCAAGCCTCCCCGCACGTCGCTGGGTGGAAAGTTGATTTTTCTAACCTTGAATTCCTGTTTATAGCCTAATGCCGCCAGCGCCGCCTCATCCTCGGACATTTCGTCGAGATGATCAGGCTGGTCGCCGGGCGGCAGCGCGCTGGTGACCGGAGGGACATGGGGCTCAGCCATGGTGGCTCGCGATAAGACACGGGATGTCGTGTCGAGACGTACGATTTCTGATAAGACTGGCTGATCCGGGGCCCTCAATACGATCTGAACATTTATGTAGCCTCAATCAAAGAAATTTTTTTGGCCAAGATGAGGCAAAAGCAAAAGAAAAGAAAGGGTAAGCATGACAAGAAAAAGCCAAGTCTTGAAACGAGACAAGAGAAGACATGGCAGATATATTCGCTGCTTCGGAGATACGCTTTATCTCTGGCCGTCGAGTCAACTTGCCAATCATATCGCGCGGAGTGAGTACTGGGGTCGTATCAGTGATGCACGGCGCGGGTACATCACTTGCTTGGCAAGGGTGAACAAGAGAGGGAACAGGGTTTCGACAGCTCGCTGCTGGGCGTTTTCTTCAGCTCCTACGACTCGTAGACAGCTCTAAAAAGCTCCCTAGACCGAAAGTGTACAAAAAGTCCCATCCGTGGATTGAGCTGGGGTTAAGGACCGTTTCGATAATCCGGGGTCATGAAATGTTGTTGGTTGGAAGATCGATATGGTAAGCGAGGAGAGATATACCGGGCCCACTTTGTCTCGCAATCTATCAGGGTATCTATCTACCTATCTATCAAGAACAAGCCGATATGGTATTGTCGTCGACGGAAGAACTTGCCAGTTTGGGTATAAAATGGGAGATTCTTCAAACTTGATACTGACTTTCGTGATTATGGTCAACGTAAGCGTGGTTCATTATTGTCAAGTGTTTACGCATTGCCACAACTCTCGCATCTTCCTGCCAGTCGGCTTTACCCTCTCTGTCCTTCTGCCTCCCGGGCCGAGAGATAAGCACTTCCAAAAGATGATGCAAGGCTGTTTTATGAGCTCTGGGTGCGCAGGCAATCGCTTTTGCCATCACGATTTATAGTATATGTGAAGCTAATGATGGAGACTGGTGATGTGGGCCAGAGCAGACCAACATGTTGGGATAAGGACCACCCCTCTGTGATTGACTTGAGGAGCAGCGCAAGATCGGAACGGACAGGATCTGATAATCTGATAATCGTTGGCCTGAGGCCCTGGCACCAATCACTTTCGAGCGGGGAAGCTCAAGTCAAGTGTGCACGTTGAACAAGCGAGCATGTCGACCTACCTCGCTGGCGGCAGAGCCCGACGACAATCATGCGGCATTTGGGGGGAATGTGCATCATTAGATAATTTTGTTGGATGCCGAGGATGCTTCTGACTACGAAGTACTCGGACGGCCATTGTGAAGATCAAAAGAGCCCTACAAGGCCAGCCAGGAAAGCGGATGTGTCGGGTGATCCGAGGTGGTCATTCATTGGCAGAATGCGCTGCATACATAGCACAGGCAGGTATATGCAACCCAGATCATCGGTGCCTCCCCCAAAAGACCCAGAAGCAAAGCTGCATGGTTGGAGTACCATGCAACGTCGACAGATCATTTGTCGGCGGCATAAAACTTGTTGGGGAAATGGAAATCTGGTGGCACATGAGAGCTGCAAAAGACAGGACGCACCCGTGCAATTTATCTGTGTGCCTCCTCTATGCAATAGGTCACTTTACAGACAACAGTCGCGAGGGCGATGTACTCAATTTAGGCCATTACCGCAATGCATAATGAAGGCTGACCTGGGTCGTGGAAGACATATTGGCTCAAAAGATGTCAGGCCATCTAGATAAGAGATAGATGTGGCAGCTTGGCAGCGCGCGACTAGTCATGAGCGATGACGATGTTGCTGCAGCATACTAAAAGAGTGACCTGGACCTAGATGGACCAGGACCCGGGACCAGGACGAACATGAACTGGATCGATGGTGGATGTGGATAATCCCCTTCCTTTTGGAGAAGGAGCTTTGACCTTTTCTCTTCATGCAATAGCTGTATGTAGTTTGGTATGCGAGCATATGTACGGTAGGTATGTGCCATGAGGCCGCCGGCGTGAGAATATTTGGAGTAGAGGAAAGGACACGGTTGATTGTACATTTCCATATATCGTACTTATTCTCTCGCTCCTCCTGCCTGTCTACCGTGACCTGGCAAGTTTTGGGACCCGACTGATCACAATTCGCTTTTGTCGTGTCTGCAAGCGAGCAACAATGCTGAACGCGAGATTGTGCGGAGATTGATTCGCAAAGTCAGTGCAGCAAAGTCCAACCAAGTCCAGCCCCGACATCCATTTGATAAGACCTGGGGGGGGGGGCCGCAAGTAATCAGAAGAGACCCCTTTTTCCATCAAATGGTTCCCACTCCTGTCAACTTCAACCAGCAGCAACCGGATACTCTGCACTAGCCTTCTAGCATAGCCAGATTCGCATCTGGTTATTTTATTATTAGGCTCCTATCTACTGTAGTAGCTGCTAGGTGCCCCGGTCTCAGGTCAAGTCTCCGTCCGGTACGTCGAAGCCAAGCGGCGTTGAAGAGCACTAGCAGCACTTGCGGAAGTTGAGACATGTCCAAGCCTGATGACGCACCGAGCTCGACTTTTTACCTATTTTTTCGCAAACAAGAACGCGTCGTTGCTTGGCCTTTGTGTGTTTCGCATCTGAGAAAGAGAGGGATAGGAAGAGACTTGATCTACATTGGCAATCCAACACATACTGAACACAAGAAAAAAAAAGCCCCCAAGCCAGTGGTAAATCCAAAAGTCCCCCGCGCTATGATATGCGGGACGAACACTGCCGAGTCACTCAAAAAAGTTACGAGACGCACCGCACAGCCGAGCAGAGAACGGACGGACAAACCCAACCCATTGCCCAGACAGACAAAATTAGCAATACCTAGGCGTCGCATCAAAACAATAGAACGTGGAAAGGTTTAGTCCGGCATTCTATTTGCAGCAGAACAGCAGCACAGCACAGCACCGGACCGGACTTGGACAGCACAGCACAGTACAGCGCAGCATAAGCAGAGCGACCAGACGCAAGGGAAAAGAAAAAAAACGTGGTGGTTCCTCTTCTTATTAATCCTCTCCTCCAAATTTCACAATACTCAAGCCATTGATGATTGCTACCTTTATTATGCGCTAGCCCGGGCAATTCCAAGATTACCTCCTGTGCTAGGCTCCCAAAGGCTCCTTGGTCCAAGCTAGGCGTTAAGTCCCAGTGGAGCACTGGAGCGTCCACTACAGTACTTAGAACAGGGCCTTCAGGGATCATCTCAATCTGACACCAACTCTGGGTCTAGTCCAAGACCTGCAGCATTCATCAGCCAGCAGCTTGGGTGTACTTGGGCTCCCAAGCACGTAAAGCAGGCAGCCCTCGTCACTTTGTCAGCCCAGCCTGGGTCTGGGGTCTGAGCCAAAGCTGCCACGACTCCGAATTGATTCTTGCTTTGCTGCTACCACTACTAATTTTTTTTTTCTCACTCCCGTCTCACAAGCCCAGCCCAGCATAAACAAACCGGACGTACCATTTCCTCTCTCGAATGAGGCAATAACCAACCCGCTCGCTGTCGCTGATACTCTGGGCCGAATCCTCCGACGCTCGCACTGCACCCTCTGGCCATTTGCGCATCGGCGCAATGAACGCCATTCAGCAAAAGTGCCGTCCGAAGCACCAAGTCCTTGTGCTGAAATGCTACCCGCGAACCACCAAGGGGGCCGTGGACGTCAAGCCCAACTCGAGTGAACTGAGCTACCTGCTCTTTTACGCCACCTCGCGACGATCAAAGATACAAAAAGTAGGCAGCTTTCTCGAGAAGAAGACAGCCAGCGATGTCTGGCGCCTGCGGATTGGGTATGTTACATTACGATATCACCCTTTTGGATCGTGACCCAACTGGGTGCGTCATCATCTTTTCCCTACCGCCGCCTCGTCCGGAGAAGAAACGCATGCTGACTGCGCCAACCAACTACCAGCAATGTTCAGGTTACCCTGCAGATCATCGCCGCCCTGATTGAGAAATCCCCCAAAGATTTCCCGTTATTTGCGCAAAATGTCATTAAAGTGCTGAGTCTTGTACTGCGCTCCGCCGATATCACCATGATCGAGGCATCACTGCCTACGTTTGAGACATTCTGCGAACACCACGATGCCTCCTCGCTTTTCGCCGACCAGTCCTATGTGCGCCAGTATGAAGATATCGTGCGTCAGTATGCCACCTTTGCCTCGACCCGACAGACCCCTGGCAAGGGCACGCCAAGCAAGCCCGTCGCTTTGAGATGGAGGAATGCAGGCTTGGCGGCCATCAGGAGCGTCGCCGAATCCGATGCCCTGTCTTCCGTAGCCGGCCGTCAATTAGATGTCATTGTGCCTATGATTTTGGAGAATCTCTGGTCAGACGATGACGGCTTTCTCGATCTCTTGGCCCACCGCATGAAGTCCGAAGAGAAGGGTGATGCTGGGGTCCTGCTCCGCCGTCGCACTAGCATCTCGACTGTCAAAACTGCAGAGGAGCCCGGAGACACGAACCCGATTGCACTTTCCGGCTCCGCAGCTGACGCCGACGCATTGGCCGAGGAGGAAACCGGTCTGCTTGCCATGCAGTGTCTGAAGCAAATTTTTGTTATACCGAACCGTGCTCAGCTGCACGGCGCCACCCAAGCGATTCTACAATTCTTGCGAGAACGAGTCCAACAGAACGAAACGTTGGTACAAACCGATGACCGGACGAAGCGCGACAGTGGCTGGGCAGTCAAGATTTATGGCCTTGCTGCACAGTGGGCCCCGGTACAAGATCGATATGTCATACTCGTTACTGCACTCGACGCGTTTGTGCATACACAACCGAACAATGAGCATGTGGCTGAGCAGATTGTGCTGGTCGCGCTCGTTAGTTCACTTCTGCGGTCCGAAGTCAACCTCATTGGTCTGAGTATCATGGATGTTCTGCTAGGTCTTATTCAACAAATGAAGAGGACATTGAAGCATTCTGGGCGGGTGAGCCAAGGAAGAGACGAAAAGTCTGCTTCAGATACTGAGCAAACACAGCAGCTCAGCACATTGCATTTGGATCTTCTGGACAGGATACAGAGGTGTATTGGCGATCTGGCCACCCACGTTTATTATGCAGACCAGATCTCGGACATGATCTCAGCTATTCTGTCACGCCTCAAGCCCCACCCGAGCACGCTCGGCGCATCGCAGACGACCGAGGCCGCTGACAATTCGGCCGCTCCAGCAACGTCGGCAGGCAGCCTCGTGGACGACCAACAACATCTCGATTCGTACTTTGCTCTCGATCTTGCCAAGTCAGCGGCTCTGAAGGCCATCAAGGCTGTCCTTCTGATTGCCAATCCAAAGACAAAGATTAGCGGCAATGTCAGTCTGACGAGGAACAAGGTACCTATTCAGGTCTGGGAGGGCACGCATTGGCTTCTACGCGATCCGGATGGAGAAGTACGAAAGGCATACGCTGATGCCCTCATAACATGGCTCGATCGCGAGACTACCAGAGCCGACCTGATTGCTCGCGACGAATTGCAGAAACTGCCCAAGACTGCCGGCAAGGATGGCCATACCTCCAGCTTTACTCGCAGAGCTGCCAATCCTTCAGCGCGCGAAAAGCCAGCCAAAGTACCCAAGTCGTACTTCTTGCAACTATTGCACCTGTCCATTTACGACAATGCCCTACAGTTTGTCGATTACGAGTCAGACATTGCCATGTGCCATGTACTGCTCACAAAATTGGTTGATCGACTTGGTGTCAACGCTACCCGGTATGGCATTCCCATGGTCTTCCGCCTCCAGGAAGACATACAGGAGGCCGAGACACCGCTGGCCAAAGTCCGTCTGGGCGCCTTGTGCCACGGCTATTTCTGGACGCTTGTGGAAAAGTTTGATCTCGATACTCTGGTGGTCGGCCAGGCTGTTCAGAATGAAATCACCAGACGGAGGAGTAAGCATTTCTGGGTCGACGGTGTGCAAGTACCACCGCCAGTGCTGGATTCGATAGGCACACCTGGTTCCCACCGCGTACAGGCACAAGCCAAGATCCCAGTGGGCGACGTCGAGTCTGAGGCTTTGCTTCCATTTGATGACCGCGCAACCATGGTGGATTGCATATGCAATAATTACCATATTAGCGAGGCCTCGCCACCTACTAGCCCCTCTGCGTCTCCTGGACGGACTTTCGCCCATCCGATATTGAGCGGATCTTTGAGCGCCATCCCACCGGCAGAAACAGACCACCAAATACCTGCCAAGTTCCGGGAAGATATGCTGGCAGAGTGGACCAGAGACGAAGCAATCGCGGCGTTGCAGGAGGGTAGTAAATCAGCGTCCCTCAACGGGTCAAAGACAAACACTACCGTTACCAAGAACAACCGGTTGACAGTACACAGCTACTTGGCCAACGGTCATACTCACAGTGGTACGGGATCTCCGGTCAATAGCCACCACAACCTACGGCCAGCGTCTCATGCTGGCGGTATTGGCTCGGCACTGCGTAAATCTAGTGTCCAGAGTCGCTTCTCAGCAAGAAGCGCTTCGAGTCGCGGTCTCGACATTGCTTCTGTTGATCAACTGAAATCAGTTCTCAGTGGCGATGCCCCGCGTCCGCTGACGATGCATACAACAGCCGGCAACGATAGCGAGAGTAGCGAGAGCGTGGCAAGCTATGATTATACCCCATCCGAGGCCTCAGACCCCCAATCGGAAGGAGGTCTCGCACGCACTCGCTCAAAGTCACGGGAACGCAAAGCCTCCGGAGACGATGGCGGCCCCCTCACGTCACACCCAACAAACGAGAGCGAAATGGACGACGAAGTACCGCCGGTGCCACCAATCCCCTCGTCGATGGCGGGCAATCATGCTAATATCTACCGACCCCCGTCTTCTATTTCAACAAAAGACCACGCCTTCAAGTCTTACAAGCGAAGCATCACAAGCAGAGGCAGTGAGAGTGTTGGCAGCAACCCCATGTCCGAATCTGGAGGCGGGGCTTTCGATCTCCAATCTTTGTTGAGAGGCATTGACAGCAAGTCCAGAGAGCACAGCCTGGGCAACCTCACAAAGCCGCCATACTAGACTTATGAGTTTGGCATTCTGGGCACGGCTCTCGAAATGCCCCACTACGATTGATGCGAATTACTTTTGAAGAAAGCTCTCGAACGATCAAAAGTGTAACGACAGTGTAAGATGACAAATATTGTACAGCAGAGAAAAACAGCGAGCACATTTGAAGAGACATTGGCAAAATAGACAACCAAGTAAGGAAGGGCAACTTTCAATAGCTGGTACGATTATCCAATTTGTACACTATAGGAAGCAATTATATGATAGTCCAGCGGGGTATTTAATGGGAAGCGGGCGGTGGATATGACACCTAGACATTGGGCCAAAAGCTCGTGAAAGGATCATTGGTTTCGAGTGGTGCAAGACGTATCATTGATTGTCTGTGCAACTTGATGATTTTAGCATTTTGTAGCGTCTCGCTGTTTTGTGTTTCGCAAGCGCCTCTATTCTGTGTACATATCATTACAATACATACACGTCTGCATATCTCTCAAGATTCATGATGTGATTCAGAATTCAAGTGAAGGCACGTTAATTAGAGTAGGTATAAACTAACAAAAGCCGCTCATGTATAGATGTGACTATGAAAGCGTTCGAAATTTCGCAAAGCAGTCCTTGGGCTTTCTGAACATAGTGTCCAGGACCTTGAGATTGTCCCGCTCCTTTGAAAGGGGAAGCATTTCGAGACTTAGGATCGTGAGCGTCATCATGATTCTGAGCTCATGTAAAGCTAGGCGGCGACCTGTAGATTGGTAGCATGTATTAGTACAAAATGCCGAAATTCCGATTGAGTGCAGGGTGGACTTACCAAAACATCCTCTCGGCCCATCCCCAAACGCCAGCCGCGGGAGGGCATAGGCATCGAATTCCATCTTACCATCTTTGCCCTCGACCAGCCAGCGCTCCGGTAGGAACTCGTCCAGCCGGTCCCCGGGAAGGCCCTCGATCCCGGGGCCGCCCCCCTCGCGCCTCTTCTTCGCGTACGCGGCCCGGCTCGTGGCGCTGCGCACCTCCTCCGGCACGGGCACCGGCCGCCGCCGCGTGACGCTGTCAAAGGCGATCTCGGTGCCCCTGGGCACCCTCCGGCCGAGTATCTCCGTGTCCACGGTGGCCTGCCGCACCACGGTCGCCGTGCCCGCGAGGCGCAGCGCCTCCTCGACGGCGCCGTCGAGGTAGGGCACGTCGGCGTCGAGGATCTCTTGCACGGTTGGGAGACGACCGGGGGAGCCTGGCGGTAGTGCCTCGCGCAGCGCTGCGCGCAGCTTGGCCTGGGTCTCTGGCGATCGCGCCATGTATTTTGTCCACCACGACAGGGTATTGGACGTGGTGTCGAAGCCGGCCCACAGCAGGAGGAAGACCTCGTCGCGGAGCTCGACGTCGGCGGCGAGGTCGCGCAGGGGCACGTCGGACTTGTGCGCCGCCTGCACCTCGCGGCGTAGCACCAGGTCCATGGCGCAGCGGTCGGGCGCCTCGACGCCGCCGGCGATGGCTTCCTGATACCGCCGTACGGACTCGCGCATGAGGCGCTCGATCTGCCGGTTCTTGAGCTCGTCGAAGCGCCGGTACTCGCGGCCGCGCTTGAGGAGCCAGAGCTGTAGCGGTGGAAAGGTAAAGCTCCGCCATCCGAGGGCGGCCCTGTTCATAAAGTTGAGCGTGTTTTGCATGTCCAGGCCGCTGGCTTTTATGGGCTTTGAGGAGCCGTCGACGAACGACTTGACGCCGCCGGCATCTTTTTCGGGATTCTTGACCGACGCAATCTGATCCCGTAGACCTCCCAACTTCTCACCCAGCACGGCTACCCAGATGGCGTCCAGGGCAGCCGTGTCAAAGTCATGCAAGATGTCGATCTCGGCACCGCCCGCCTGTGCCGACTTGGTCATCCACAGCTCAATGAGTTCCAGACCCGCTTCGTACAGACTAGGGGCCACGATCCTGCGCAAAAAGTCCGGCGCCATGACATCCGTCCAGGGTTTCCGCTGGGCCTTGTGGTGCGGGCCCGAGGGCTTGACGATGCTCGAGTGCGGCATAATGGTGCCGATGACGACCGAGGTGATGCTGGAGCGGTCAAACTCCTTGTTGCGCCGGAGGACAATGTCCTCCATCTCGCGCGGGTCGCTCAGATAGAGGATCGGTCGCGTCCCCGGTATGGTGAAGAGCTGCACCAGCGGCCACCCGAGTTTGTGGGTCAGCTCCTGCCGGTACGTGTTGAAGTCTCCGTGCTGGCGGTACGCAGCCCGGATGGCCGGCTTGTTGCCGGATATCCGCGCCGCGGATTCGGCGTCGTACGGGATGTCCGGCAGAGGTCGGGGCATGAGACGCCGGTAAAGCAGGTAGACTAGACCTGTAAATATGGCCGTGGTGTATAGAAGTATCGCCATGATTTTTATATAGAGCCCAAAAGCGCTGGTAGTTGAAAAGTCCTACGGCAAAGCCTAAAGAAGAGTTTATTTCTCGGAACAAGAAAGCTGCGATTAAACCCCCGTTCGGCGGAGGTACGGCCCAGAGAAGTTATATGTCTTGTGGTAGACGAAGTAAGAATATAGAGTGGCCTATAATTTGACGTCTGACAAGACCCAAGTTCGTTGTCGCCAAGGCAAATGCAACGGCCGCGCCAATAGACGGTGAACTATTGCGAACTGCTCGGACTTTCACCCAGTGTAATGTCTGGAGGTAAGCACGGGATAACAGGTAAAGGGTAACATGGGTCGGAATAAGCGAATTGATCGATAAGTCTGTTGGTTGATGGCAATCAACCCCGCCCGTTCTTGTTGTCAACCCTGTAACAAAATATGATGAAAGTTGTCATGGTCACTGTACATCGCTGCCCATCTCAGCACTAATGCACAGACAAAACCACGTGAGCATTCTTTGTGATATGTAGGCAAAAATCCGTCAGTTTCATCATGGAGGTTACACTTCTCGAGCGTGCTTATCGGAGAGGTTTGCGCGCTGCGTGCTGCATGACACCCGAGAAGCATCCTCGCGCTGTCGGAATTCGGCGTCCACACGAATGATGAATTGTGCATTGAAGCAAAGCAAGATCCTTCCAATGCAGTCTCGATGCGTGGAAGTGCAATGGCTGCCTAGCGGTGTCATCAGGGGCTCATTTAGAGTCTGCGGTATTTCATTAGCTGGGTTATGGACAGTAATATCATTGTACCGCGCACGAAGAAGGCGGAAAGGCCTGCGTGCGGACTAGAAATATAGAAAGACTAAACAATAATCCAAATTAGACTGGGCTATAGTCGCGACAATGAAACCATGAGGACAGAGCTGCAACAGCCGTGCAAGATATTCACATGTCATACAAAACACCGATGATCCTACTGGCAGAATGCTATTTGGATATGATTAGGTCGCCAGAGCGTTCAAGCTGCTATTCCAACCTACTGATATTTTGGTCTTCGTTGAGGCGCTTCGATAACACACAATATTTCTCATGAAGACGGTTGCAAAGGCGTAAAGAAAAAGAAAGTGAGCGCGTTTCTTTCATTGATCCGGCTTCCTGTGACATCTGTTATCGACCAGTACAAGCTTCTGAATTTTGATGGAAATTACGAAAAATCTGCTTTCTAAAATATGTTGTAATGATCAATACCGGTAATATCCTGCTTGGAGGGTTTGTCGTATATATCTATGATTCTATCGATGTGTTTCGCTAATTAGCTCGTACTACCGCGTGTTTGTTTGCACGCGGTAAGTCGTATACAAGACTTGTCTATTAGGTATGCAGTCGTCCCAAACGCAACATTGGGAAAGAGAAATAAAAAGAAAAGAAGAAGAACAAATGAGGCTCTGGGTCCCAAAAACGGAGTGGTGAATGCCAGGCGTTGGGGCGGCAGAAATATCATGGTAAATATCAATATTCTCGAATAATTACTTCCGTCTGCATTTTCTAAGTAGTTGTCGCAAAGGAGTGCAGCCCCTATTATAGGCAGCAGGGTGGACTTGGACCAAGATGCCACAGAATGATTGGGTCACCGTACTGCCAGCGTACTGTTTCCGATTCAGTGACTGCCCTGCCCCTCATCCACCAACCACCGTCGCGACATATGATGCTTACCTACCTAGGAACACACGCACATCTCGCCAAACGGAAATTTCAATGAACAGTCGTCAGAGAGTCTGGTTTTCTTTGCTCCAAATCAATGGACTTTCTAGCCGAAGTTTTGAAACCCGTTCCATTGGTGGTCTGGGGCGGACCTGCCCTAGCACACTGTGGGGTAAGAGCGTTTATCCGGGTAAGTGCTGTAATTCTTCTCGTAGCTCAACGAGACCTCCCATATTTCACAAATTCATACGGAACCGTCCAGGGGTACATCCTCGTCGTCAATGAATGCGACCGCGACCTCGCTGAGTCAAAACTACTCAATGCTGGATTTGTCCGCGCAGGCTGGTCATGGGGTACCTGCGACCCTGCCGAATTGGCAACACTAGATGACAAAGCAAAGCGAATGCACGAGACAGAAATCCCACATTGGAAAGACCTTGATAATAATTCCATCCGTTTCGCGTTTCCCCCGGGATATTACGTTTATGGCAATGAGCCTGTCGCTCTTGTCCTTCCCTCCTTTTTTGGTCTTGGACCGCCACCTTTGGGGAGTGTAGGAGCAAGCCAAGGCAAAGCAGAAAAAGAAACAGAGCCATCGCAGCAAAACGAGACATCGCAAGAAAAAGCACTACTACCTCACGAAGAGCAACCCTCTAGAAAGGTTGTGACCGAAAATTATACTTTCACATGCGTGGACGGCTTTCTCTACTATCCGCGTCTCCCGGCTCTGCTTGAAAGCCTCATTCGCGTTCGACTCCGTATTCCCGAGAACACATTTGGTTGCTGGGTATCAGAGCTGGAGGTTTGGGCCATCCCCTACCTATGGGCACAGACCATGGCACCAGAGGGCGTTCTGGACGGAATAGAGGACGACAAGATTAAGGCATGGTTCAACAAGAAAACTAGGAGATTCGAAGGTGGCATGGACCGGGTGACTTTTACCAAGAGGAGGGGACGGCTGCCCTATACGGTTCGCACGTGACACATAGCAGCGGTCTTAGATGTATCTGACCTGCCATAGTAATTTGATTACTTCACAATTTTCAAATGCGTCAGAGTCCAGGGATGATGCCGAGATATAGCTTGGGCGTGACGGAGGCAATCATATTCACCAAGTGTGATGTCAGTGTCTTAACAGAATGGTGAGTGTATTTGACATTTTCAAACATCAACGGTACTCTTGAGCACAGGCGGTTCGTGACGCAACTCGATCAGCTGAACTCCTTAACGTTTCCTTGCCGATCGTAGAGGATCAACGTAGCGCTGAGCGATACGTCGATGATGTGAGGGCCGTTTTGATTGTTGCCTTCAAAGTCGTTGAAGAAGCCACTGATCGGACAGTGGTGTATGGTGTATTCCTTCAGGCTGATGTTGCAGAAAATGACTCATTGGGAGATGGTTTGGTGCTTCTCGCTACCACCGAGTCTTGGTCCGAGCTAGGATGCGTGAGATCGTTGGTGATTTCAAGGCTTGTTGTCGATTGTTGGAAAATCACTTGTAGAACTCTCTTAAGCCACGTCTTCCGTTGACTCGTTCTCTTCAGACTTTTACGCAGTGCATGCTTTCTGTACTTTGCTTCATGCATCCTTTCAAGGTCGGCGTCCAAATACTCTTTGTTCTGCGTCATCTCTGTCCCTCTAACACCCTGTGCCCCTGGCTCACCCCTTTCCGTGCGGTTCTCTTCCTGCAACCTCTTCAAGATGTCATCGCTCCTGGCAATATCCTCACTACTGATCTTCATCTCCTCTATCAGGCGCTCCTGTTGCATACGGTACTTTTGCTCTGTTTCCGCTAGGAGTCTGTTCCATTCAAGTTGTAGCGTATTGACTTGTGGTGAGTCAACTCGGAGCGCCGATTCGCTGTCTTCTGTTTTTTGCCTCTGTTGTTCTTGTAGAGGCAGTACCGGCGCTAGCATATTACCAGATCTGATGGTTTCTCTGAGGTGGGATCTCTGAGCCTGCTGGTAAATTCTAGACTCGAGAATAATCCGGTCGAAGTCAAACCTCAGGCTTATCAAGTCGGTATTCTCGGAAACAAAGCTGACTGAGGAATCATCAACAGTGACGTTGGATGAGGAGCAATCGTTGGCGAGTCTTAATATTTCGACATTCTCCTCCCTACACATCAATTCATATTGCTGAGGCCAGGAAAGGCTGTCATCGGCATCAGACTCATCTCCTCGAAGCATAGTCAAGACGGACATACCATTGCATTGCTTGTAGCAGCAATGTTAGAGCGTTCACTTGCCGATCGAGCAGCATCGAGTATTCTGACATGTTCTTTTCACCCCACAAGAAAGTGAGTCGCTCTTTAGCCCGCATATCGGTCGTTTCCGTGATTTCGAATTGGGCCAAACGTTCTTCTAAAGCGAATATCAAGCAGCCAAAGCTGGTAAGCGAACTATCGACTTGTTGGAACAAACGCTGGTGTCTGGGATGCTGACTGTGTTCCGAATTGCTGAATTCGCCCAGCTGATCAAGAGCGGATTTCACAATGTACAGTTGTGCGATCATGGTAGAGAGAAGAATGGGAGCGCCCTGATAGCGCGCCTTGATTGATATCAATTTCACGATGCTCTTGACGACAACGTCGCCAAGAGACAGGGCTGTGCCTACAATCTGGAGGATAGTTACCGGGTCCATGATCGCTGCTTTTTCTGCCAGAAAGGGGATGGGCTATCAAAAATGACATGATAAGGGAAGACCTAGATTTAATGCTCGCATGCTAAGAGAACAAAATTGCTGGGTCGGCGAAGATGCGTACAACGGCGAAGTCGTCTTTACCGACAAAGATATATGTGACGGCAACACTGTTGATCGGCGACCGACTGGCTACTTCGGGCGGCTTGGAGTATGCAGACACTGCTGATAAGCCAAGCCGTACTCCAACTAATGATCCAATGAGTCGACAGAATTAGCTGCGGCTGAAATATGCGCAGGCGTCGCTACAGAATAATCTGCAGAAACATGGACCCCAACCCACTTACTAAGTCGTACATGATTTGGGAATGGGAACGGAAAAGTCCACCTAGCACGTCGGAATAGCCTACTTTCCCATCTCGAGCCTAGACTGGGGCACCTGATCGAAGGCGTCATCTGTTCCGTATCTAAGCGATCGGAGAATCGTGGGTAAGCCTCTTTCCGTCAGCCTCTCCACGGTCTTCTGCTTATTATTAGCTCCTTGGACGTTCGTCATCTTCCTTTCCTCTACTGGTCCCCCAAACTGGGGCTGGGGACTGCCCACCACATGTCCCGTGCGACGCGACATGCATCCCTAGCCATATGCCGTGGTATAATCCCGAAGTACAGGATATCCTTCACCGAAAGTATAAGGCTACAATACGCCCCTTCTCAAGATAAAGATCCGCGGCCTCGGGCGGGACTAGGCGATGATTAAACCCCGCAACTCTCGGCCCCAATTCATAATCTCGCCGTCCATGATGCCATGTACGTAACATTCGCCGACAAACGTGTACACCAGGTGTGGATCCGTGCGGACTTCTCTCAGCACGACCGGGACGCTGCAACCCAGCAGGACACAAACTATGTCGCCTTTCCTCGCATGGGGTGGGGCCATCCCAATCAGCCCGCCAGCAGTGACGAGCAGCTTTCGCTGCATCGTTATGGGTGAAGTGCAATCAGTCAATCTCGAGGCAAAGCTCGCTTCGTCCGCGCCGACGCCGTCCACACCACCTGCATAGGCTGATGGTGACGCGTCGAGGCAAACCTCTTCGAGGGTACGGCCTCGCAGCAGCAGTTCTTTATTGGCGTCGTACCAGGCGCAAGTCGATTTGCATCGCGCGGGCAGAGAGTCTCGCTCGTCTGTCCCTGCGATTTGGACAAGATTGAGAAACTCGTTGCGAAAGTCATCGGGAGGGGCCGGGAACATGAGATATCGATCTTCACGGTCCAAGGTCAGAGTGCGGACCAAGTCAGTGACGAACTCTACCGAGTCCATGTCCTGCTTTGGGCGCTGTGTATTCCAGACAGACGTAGACTGAACGAGAGGGGAAGCAGATTGCGTGGATGAATGGTCGGGAGAGTTCAACGGGCTACCCAGACCATCGATAAGGTCAACGAAGACGCCTTGACACTTGAGCTGCTTCGTCTGGGGATCAATTTCCATCAAGCCAGTCAGATCAGCGTGAGCACGGTATGGCATTGCTGCTGAATCGACTTCCCAGTCGTAGGAAGATAGAGGAGGTCTGAAGTTGCCGATGTGGCGGCCCGACGTTTGACTGACCATGAGCGGTGTGACAAAAGGTATGACACGTACGCGCCAGTCAGGAATCCAAGATGGCCAATCATTCTCTAGACATTCTTCATTTGACTCATTGGTTTGAACCGCGCGAAATATTTGCGCAAAGCAGATGATGTCTAGACTCTGGTATGCGCTGATAAAAGATTTGACGAGGCGAAGATATACATCCTCGACGTCGTCGGCATACGCAGGCCTGCCAATCATGGCGCGATCTGCTTCTTTTGCCAAACCGAGAAGTCCGTATATGCGATCGCGCGGATCAGTCAGCTCACAAGCGCCCGAGTACGCCATGAGAGCCACGATGCCCATGTTATTGGAATAGACGCGCATTTGATACCACGAGCGCAGTCGATCCCGAGTCCACGCGGGCGTCCATAGGTCAGGTCGGAGCAGTGCACTGCTCGGCTCGCAATGCCATATCGCCGTCAGGGCGGTCGTCAAAGTATCCTCGGAGACATGATCGTTGCCGCAGTAGAGATCAATGGTCTGAGAACTCACGTATTCTTGCAATGTCCATATCCTCTTCCACCAAGGCAGGTCAAGGAAAAGCCCCAGTGCTCTCCATTGATCTGGAAGCCATAAGCGTTCAGGAACTTCGCGCGAGTTCTTGGTGTGGTTGAACTCCCGTATTTCGGAATAGCTTTCGGCAAGATGGGTCATGAAGGCGATGCCTTCTTTGAGTTCAGCGGTCTTCTCCCCAAGCCAAGCGATGGTGTGTTTCGATTGGGAGTAGATCTCTTTCATCAATAGAACCTCTACAATGCAGGATTAGCGCATTTCCACGTAGATTAATGCGCATGTAGTAAGCTTTCAACTGCGACTTGTCCCCAATGCATAACACCAATGAACATGTTGTAAAAGCCTCTGTAGCAAGCCACCTGTAGATGAACAACACTTACGCGATGCTCGTTCCTGAGGATCTCGTAGATTGATGCATATTGAATCAATCCACACCCAATACTCGTCCTGGAAAGCTGATGTATCGCATAGAGCCTCGAGTATGGAAAAGACGCTGTCAAGGACGGGGAAGTAGTGGCCGTCCACTAGTATAGCGCGGCTGTATATTTGTGGCCCCCAGACATATGATATAGTGGTGAACTGCGGGCAGTCTAAACCATCAAGCGAAAAGTTCTGCAGCGTGCCGCGTATGGAAGCGTCTGCATGCCGATAGACGTGTAAGAGACGTATGGGAGCAAAAGGCCTGTACTCGTAGCTAGAACTCCAGGTAGGCTGCCGCATATTCGCTTTGCCATGCACCGACTGGCCATCGGGTGATTGAGCCCGGCATGGGACGAATTTGTGACCGCGTCGCTTTTTCTTCACAAAAACTGCGGGACCGAATCCCTGACAACGCACCTGCGAGAATGCGGGGGTGTTCTTGGCAGTTCAGGTTGCCAAGTAAGCCAGAAGGGGAAGTACTTAAATCCGAGTGCAGATCAACAATGTCCGGTCGACGGGCCTCCTTTGCCGCTGGCCGAGTTCCGCGACGGGACACCTTCTCCGTACCCCAGAAGAACGGTCTGTGATCTTCGCATTTTATTTCCTCTTTATAGCTGATCCAACTGATATCTTCGCCCATCTTTCTTGGTTCCCATTGGTGTTATTTTCATCTTGTCCTTACATGTCATCAAGTCTGCAATTTGCTGTAGTTACTATCCGCGGATTGAAAAGACTTTGAGGTTGAAGGCAGTACGTAATATGGTCCCCCGAAATAGTGAGAAAGCAAGATTGATGATCAGTCAAGTGGGAGTGACAGAAAAGGCAATGCAAACATCATGACCTTATGTCCGAACCAATCATCCAGATTCTGGAAGCAATTTCAAATTTTTAATGCCAAGTCTTTGATTGGGAGCGAGTATAGTCCGGAAAAGCTTGAGAATAAGTCACTAGTTTGCGCTTTATTAGTCATTACAATCAGCTTGCGCCAATACGGTACTAGAGTTGCGGAAAGTCTTCCCAAAGTTGACTGACTCATGGAAGTAAAAGTGGGCCGGTATTTCGGCAAGGTTCAACTCAATCTCATATCATATTCATAACATCGCGTTCTCGTGAACAAACGCCGATATCGGGTTCTTTGATGAGTGTAGAGAATGTTCTCACTCACAGACCCATTGATGAACAGTTATGTTTTCCCTTGTTTAGTCTTGCTGTCCCGTCTCCCGAAGTCTCATTTCTGATTTTGACATTCAATTTGGATCAATTCAGCTCGGAATCCGGCCATATTTCCGCAACTTCATTCCAAGTATAGCCATGCCACCAATTAGCGAAGGCGCCACGCCCGATGTATACGTGGAGATCTATTCTCGATTCTCGCGAAACCGTAAAAGAAGCATTACAGCGATTTGTGCACTTTGTGGATGTCTGGCCCCAATCTCCACGACTAGTCTCTTTGCAGCAATCCCAGAGATTGTAGATACTTACGGAACAACCGCCATAGCCATCAATATAAGTAATGCGCTTTACCTGATATGCATGGGCTTAGCTTCATGTTTATGGGGCCCGTGGGCTGACTTATTCGGTCGTCGATCTGTAAGTCTTGGCTCGGGAACCATGGGCATAAAAAGAGAAAGGAAAATAATACTCACTATATTTATGTGTAGGCCTACCTTAGCAGCGCGACCTTGTTCTTGGCATTTACAATCGGCACCGCCCTCGCGCCCACGTTGGCTCTTTTCTTCCTTTTCCGCACGCTTACTGCTTTGCAATCCACCGCATTCTTGATTCTAGGGTCAAGTGTCATTTCCGACATATATCATCCAGTGAGCATAGTTCCAGCACCTTGATGCCGTTTCACTGACATATCCTGTTCCTTCTTTCCAGACAGAGCGAGCTACATCGTTGGGTTGGTTTCTATGTGGCACTGTCATTGGCCCTGCTCTTGGTCCGCTGATTGGTGGTGCCACGGTCACACTGACATCCTGGAGAGTCATCTTCTGGATCCAGGCTATCATTGGAGGAATTGCTTTGGCATTAATCATATTCTTTATGCCAGAGACTATTCACCAGTCGCGCATAGTCAACGCTCAATGGCGGCAGTTCCCACAAACATGCTCAAAGGTGTGGCAACTTGGTAATCCGATCAGAATGGTTCAGCTATATCAGAAGCGGAATTATCTTTTCGTGGTAAGGACCTCTAAAAACTTGAAATGCTTGGATGTTAACGTGTTTAGTGCCTCGCATCTTCCTCACTGGTTTGGAACATGTATTCCTTGCTCACGCCTGTCAGATATGTGTTGAATTCTCGATTCAACCTCACAACGCCGCTGCAGTCAGGGCTGCTATATATAGCGCCTGGGACGGGGTATGCCATAGGAAGTATCATTGGCGGTCGATGGGCTGATTTTACCGTCACTTCGTGGATCCGGAAGCGTGGCACAAGACTTCCAGAAGACCGGCTGCGTAGCAGTCTGCCCTTTTTAGGTATATTATTACCTGTGTCCATGATCCTTTACGGCTGGACTCTTGATCGACGACTGGGATCTATTCCTCTTCCAGTAATATGCATGTTCTTTCAGGGTATCGCACAGCTCGCTGCTTTCCCGAGTTTGAATGCATATATACTTGATATTTTCCCCAATCAGAGTGGAGAGGTATCTGGTGAGTTTTAACCTTCCACGACTTGGTTATGCCAACACTCTCTAATGATGACAGCTGGACATTACCTTATGCGATATGTGATTGCAGGAATATCTACGGGTGTTTGTCTTCCAATGATCGAAGCAATTGGTGTCGGATGGGTCTCAACTATAGCTGCAGGAATCCAGATTATTTGTACTTTGTTGGTCGTCCTGACTACAAAATTTGGAAAGGGCTGGCGAGAGTCCTAGAGGGGTATAGGGACAATGGAAAGAGTATAGGAGAAAATAGCAGCCGTAGCAGTAGACAAATAAGGTTCGAATACTGTGTAAGCAGCTTTTGATTGGCCGGCATCAGATCGCAGCTCAGAAATAGCTTAACACCAGCAAAGACAGCCAATCTTGAGGTCCGAAATCAAACTTTAGGCTCTTACATATGCATCTGCTGTATGATTAGTTTCAGTCAGTCTTACGGAGGGCAGAGATTCTCGGCCGGACAATCGGCTCCGATTCCATAACGCCTCCAATTTTAGTGTATGCGCAGCACTTAATCGACATGGTATCACTTAATTTTAGGAAGGTCGATGATATTACCCCAATTTCAAGCATTTGGGCTGGAAGGCAGCTAGGTATATATTTTCCGGTGATGCTTGTGCTGGTCGAGAGACTCGATAGTACCTCAATGCAGTCGACATCTGAGATGCCTCGATCAAATCGAAGAAGGATGGGACACCATAATAGATTTGCTCTTTGCCGAGTCTCTAAACGAAAACGTTCGACCGGGTCGGGATCACTTGGTCTTGAGACATGGTAATTGCACGATTGTCTTTGTGTGCGTTGTTAGGATGATGAATAGTAAGTATGGGAATCATTGTTCCATTGATGCGCCTGTGGCACACTAAATTAGCTCTGCAATTATTGCCAATACTGTACCAAATTTTGAGTTTTACCACTTTCTGAATGTTCATGTTAGCTTGGAGTCTTTGCAGCCTCGGCTCCCAGGTCAGGATTAATCTCATGCCACCACAAAAGAAGCAGCAGCAATCCAGGATCAGCTCAAAAGCGAGGAATTACATCACATGTAGATGCCCGTTCTGGATGCAAACGGAAGAAGCCGCCTACAAATCGCCAGGTTCAGCGCAAAAACAGAATGTCACACACGTCACAATCTCTTGTCCTTGAGGAAGTTTTGGTATATGCCATGCCATATACAAACTATGTGGGTGCGGATTTGTCGCCGCAGATGCATCACCTCCGCTCCAGCCCCTCTTTCTGCCCCTGACAGACGGGAAGAAAGAGATGGGATGGTCCTCGGCTTCTCTGAAAGCCTCGAATGTGGGGTAAAACGGGGTAAACGAACGATCTCCATGTCGGAGTATACGGAGTGCAACGTCTTGGCGTCCAAAATGTTCAACTTAATAGCCAGAGCTATAGAAGGCGGCATGTTCCGCATCTTTATACTACCAATGTGCTCCCCTCCTTTTCGGGAGAGGTATTCCTTCTGTCCAACAGACCGTAATGACCAAGGCACCATGACGACCGGACTTTTGCCGTTCAATAGCATCAACGCATTAGTTCGCATGAGCTCAAGGACGAGCAGATTTCAGCCGTCTCTGTCTCTTTTACTGTCCATGTAAGTTCCTGGATGTTCAGGCAGCCATTGCTTCTTTTTCCCCGAACAGCATGCTCGAAAGAGAATAGTCAATGCACATCATCTGCATCACCCTATTGGGCAATCGCGCTCGGATGCACCGCCGTTGACATGATCTTGCAGCTGACATGGGCGCCTAAAGTGACGCGTAAATACGCGACCCAGCATTACAAGGCCACCAAGATCTATGCGGTTGATAACCTTTGAAGTTCGATTGTTTTTCACAAAAACTGTGCATAATTTAAGTTTGAGTAGCACTATGACCTCAGCTACGCACTTGGTATTGGGTTCCATCTGATGAGCAACTCAGTACATGGCTAGATGGAAAACCCCCTCCAGCAGCCATCATGCAGAGACTCGCACTACAATAGTTTAGATACTTAGACTCCTATACACGGAGCTACAATCATAAGTGTACAAGGCCATCTATACAGTAAGCTTCTTATTTTCGCGTTTCCTTTCCTCTTTTTCGTATTTCTTTTTCTACGGTCAGGCAGTATCTTGGCCTGTATAGGAATCTAAATTAGGTATGTGAAAACAATACCGGTAAGCGTGATGCGACATTGCATGTGCGGACAATGCGGACAAGGCACTTCTACCGATGAAGAATATTAAGACGTGGCTTATGACTGCATTACCCCATGGGGTAAGGTGGAGCCTTTTTGTAAAGCCTTTTCGAAAAGGAAAGCAAGATTACTCACCTCGAAAGTCTACGGATGGGATCACTGCATATGTGTGCCTTTGCAAGCGACTATGCACCTGCAGGGCGGATGTAACGACAAAAACCTGAGTCTTGAGATCAAAGCCTCATCCAAGCCAAACGATCATGGATGAAATCCACAAATGACTATCAAATGTCAAATACCGCCTCGGCTGCTAATGACTACCATTGCTATGTATTTTCCATGTGTTGATGACAACGCCACAAGAAGGATGAATTTCAGTCCGATTGTGGTGCACAGGTTTGGAATCAACTTGGAGGCAATCTCGATACTATAATTTCTATACTGAACCATCAAAGCATAAAAGGAACGCGAAATTTCCCAAGAAATATGATTGAATCACATACCTCACCAGCAACCAAGTCTCATAACGATCAATCATCAACATGAAGACCACTTCGCTGATTTGCAACGGCCTCGTCTCTTTTGGGCTGGGCGTGTTGGCTGACCCAACAGTCAGACAGCTCGGGAGCCCGACTGTGGTCATTCCTTCTCCAGATGCCACCTTCCTTGGAGCTCCTCTTGGCCTCGTTGAGTCCTTCCACGGGATCCCCTTTGCCAAGCCCCCAGTTCAGTCGTTGCGATACAAACCTGCGCAGCCTCTGAACCTGAACCAGTCTCTAGGCGTGATCCCTGCGTTGACCGTTGGACCAGCTTGTCCTCAGAACCTCTCGCCCCAGGTTCCAGCTGCTGAACTGCCGCCGGAGGTTGTTGCCGCTCTAGAGGCACTACAGAACCTGACCGCACAGCTCCCAGCACCTTCAGTCTACAGTGAGGACTGCCTCTACCTCAATGTCTTCCGCCCCGCGGGAATTGACTCCAAGGCCAAGCTGCCCGTCCTCTTCTGGATGCATGGTGGAGGTTTTGAGATGGGCTTCACCATGACTGGTGAAGGTGTCCCCATGGTGACCGACTCCATTGGGCAGGGCAAGCCAATCATCTTTGTCGCCGCAACCTATCGAACTAATGGTTTCGGTTTCCTCGGTGGCAAGGAAGTCATGGACGCTGGTGTTGCCAACCTCGGACTCCTCGACCAGCGACAGGCAATGAGATGGGTAGCTGACAACATTGAAGCCTTCGGCGGAGACCCCGACAAGGTCACAATCTGGGGCGAATCAGCAGGATCCATCTCAGTCTTCGACCACCTGGTTCTTTACGACGGAGACAACACTTACAACGGAAAGCCTCTGTTCCGCGCCGGCATCATGAACTCGGGCAGTGTCATCCCCACCGATACCGTTGACTGCGAGAAGGCTCAAAAGGTATACGACCAAATCGTGAATGAGGCCGGCTGCTCGGGATCAGACGATACACTTCAATGCCTTCGTGAAGTTGACTACCAAGTGTTGTACGATGCCGTTGCCACCATCCCTACCTTTACTAGCTACAGGTCCATCGCTCTGGACTTTATGCCCCGACCCGACGGAAAGACCTTGACAAAATCACAAGATCAGCTGGTACAGGAGGGCAAGTTCACCAAGGTTCCCATCATTATTGGTGACGAAGAAGATGAAGGCACCCTCTGGTCATTCACCCAAGGCAACATCACTACGACAGAGGAAGTCGCCGAGTATCTTGGCCAATACTTTTTCCACCACTCCACCCAAGACGACATGGAAGAATTCGTCGGAACCTACCAGACCATCAGCGAAGACGGCTCTCCCTTCCGCACCGGCGAGCTCAACAACTGGTACCCGCAGGTCAAGCGCATCTCGGCCATCCTGGGCGATCTAGCCTTTACCCTGAGCCGCCGGTACTTCCTCGACATCCGCCACGCCTTCGATGGCCAGCTCAAGGCCTGGTCGTACCTGTCGTCGTACGGCTACGGCACCCCCATCATCGGCACCATCCACGGCAGCGACATCCTGCACATTGTCTGGAGCACCCCTTACGACTACGCCACCCACACCATGCACTCGTACTACCTCTCCTTTATCCACGACCTGGACCCCAACTCCAACAACCCCCTATCGCCCAACTGGCCCGAGTACTTTGACTCCAAGAAGCTGCTCAACCTTTACTCAACATTTGGACAGTTTATCCCGGATGACTTCCGTGCTGACTCGTACGAGTGGATCACCAACCACATTCCCCAGCTCACCATGTAGTGGAAGATTGGAGAATTTGAACTGTGATGACGACTAAGGACGACTGGACAGATCAAGTAAAGATAAAATGTCTATAGTGAGAGCTAGTATAGGAGGAAGGACCCGCGTTGCAATCAATATCATTGGAACAAATCTGTCCCATCAGTTTTGATTTAGTGTGATTCAATACAGCTACGTGCATATTACTATTGAAGGCCGCTATGTTGATACTGATACGACCATTATCCAAAAAAAAGAGTAGAATTAAAGATGGTCTACTTTTGAGAAAATAATGTGTAAACAAACAGACTTGATAACCCTTCCCGTGTGTCACCCGAAGGGTGCCACAGTACACCAGCCACAGGTGGCGCATCAGATACGAGCAGTATTGGAAATAAAGAGTACAATTAAAGATGGTCTATTATTGGGAAAAGAATGCGTAAACAAACAGACTTGATAACCATTCCGGCGTGTCACCCGAAAGACACCACATTGCACGGCCACAAGTGGCGCATCATATGCCATCCAAAATTATATTCTATATCTCAAGAACTAGCTGCTGTGAACGAGTCTCAGGCAGTAGTCCAGGGGTCATTCGTGCAAAGTTCATCTTCTATGAGACGATCAGATATCGTCCCGTTGTCAACTTTACCTAGAACCACGTAACTCCTCAGTGTTCATCAATATACTTTCTGCCAATGATGTCCACCCTTTCCGGCCCATGTCCTGGAGAATTTGCTCAGCTCTAGCTCTGGGCACGACCTCTGTATAATCCCGTTGGCTCTGGAAATCATCGACAAAGACCCTGTCTGGGTTTTGACGTCGAAGGATAGCCAGGATATCATCGCAGTTGAAAGCTCCCGCAAACGCGAATATACGCTCATTCTGTACGCCAGGGCTGATAGGTAGCGGCTGCGACGTGTAACAATGCAACATCCTGTACATCAACGTAGGACTCTGTAGTAATAAGTTTAGTTCTCGGGACAAGTGTTACAAAAGAATATGAACTTATACATACGCGGGGATATCTGATTGATCCCGCTACTGTCTTTACTATTCCACAGTAACGCAATGAATCCGGCCGACGACGGATATCCTTGATTAGCAGTATCCAAGACTTTTCCAAAGGTGACATTGGGAAGAACTTCCAGGTTAGACACAAGATACAATACTAAGATGATTTAAAAATATAATGCTTACTTGTGTTTACTGCCAAATCAGGGCGTCTTTCCTGATTCTTTTCATGAAAATTCCATATCATTTGTTCAGCTCGGGTCTTGGCAGCAGAATACGCTAATAAAGCTTGTTCCTGCATGGGTAGCGTAGTATCGGTTCCAGCAGCCCTGACAGCTTTGTCATTCCATGTACCTGCATGAACCTTCGTTCCCGCTGGGTTGGGTGAGAGTATTGCTGCCGTAGATGATGAAGTAAGGACAAATCGGCGGACGCTCGGTTCAGCATATGCTGCTTCCAGTGCGTTCATAGCACCTGTGACAGTCTGCGGGATCACTTTCTGGGGATCTGGATCAAAAGTCATGATTGATGCGACGTGAATGACAGCAGAGACTCCTGACGGATCATTAGAGTTTTGTTCATGTGTCCCACCAAGCAACATACCTCTGGCGGCCTCCTTGAAAGCTCCATTTTCGGAAATATCTGGAACGGTGCATAACTGAAAGGACCCTTTTGCATACTTGTGGTCGAACAAGGTCTGAAGCCATGAATTTCTGGAATTATCTCGGCATGTTCCTCGAACCTTGTAGCCAGCTTCCAGGAATTGATTAGCCACATGAGATCCAATAAAGCCGTTGACACCTGTGATGCATTTTACGCCATGTATACATATATCAGTATTCTTTTTGAAAAGAATTAGAAAAATTATCGAAGTTGAATTCGGTCACAAATACGCTGATTTCGCTGGGAAAACCGTACATTTTACCATTAAGCTCTATATATTATACCGTACTTTCGCAGTAAATCGCAGAAAAGCGTAAAATATGCTAAAAGTAAAAGAGTCAGTTTCCTTTATACTTCTGTATTTTGCAATTTCTTTAATTTTCCCCGGGATGGAGGTGCTGGAGTGAACATGGTGACTTTTGGTGGGAAATAGGATGTGCGCCCACATGAATTTAGGGTAACGTCCGTCACCTACTTCTTGGCACCCCCCATATTTCGGCACCCTAATTTTCGATGCGCTTATATTTTAATTATAAATTTTAATTAATTTTTATTCTGGTTTTGCTGCTATAATAATATATTTTTTAAAATTATCGGGGTTTTTAAAATCGCTATATTTATTAGAATTATCGTTAACCTCGCTAACCTCGATTTAAGTCCTTCGGATAGCTTTAATATCGGCAAACTTCGAATTTAGGCTTATTTTAACCTTTTTACGCTTCCTAGCCCTATTAGCATTAATTTATATTTGCAATACTTTAATTTTTCGATAAGTAATTACTAATTTATAAGCTTTTTTATTAAAGCCTTTTTAAATTTTTCGAAATAATAAACGCTACGTAAAAATATCGATATTAAGCTTATTAAATAAGCTAAATTAATTATAAAGCTTATCCTTTTTTCGAGGAGTCGATTATATTATTATTAATATATTTATTACTTATTTCTTATTTCCCTAATTATCGAAATACCTTTTATAACCTTTTTTAATTTATTTAATAAATATTTTCGAATTTTTAAGCAATAAAGGGCTTATTAAGGGTTTAGCTATATTTATAAGCTATAACCTAATTTATTTTTAGCTATTAATAATATTTTTTTTTTATTAAGGCTATTCTCCGAGCTTTGCTATAGCATATTAAAAAGTTTTTTTTGCTTATAATAATGCTATTATTTTATTAATTAAGGTTTTTAAGCTTTTTTTTATATATTATTTTAAAAGGACCGAAAATTAATTAATTAAAAAATTAAAAAATATACGACGCATAAAGCGGCAAAAATATTAAATATATTTTATTTTTAAAGCATATATATATAAATTCCGTGGTTTCGTAGCTTTTATAGCTATTTAATATAAATAATTTAGTTTTTAAAAAATCGGCTAATTAGGTAAAAAAAATAAATTTTTTTTTTAATTATTCGATAATTATAAAATTTAAAATTTAATTATTTTTTAATACCGTAAATTTTTAAAAACCGAATAAGGTTAAATTTAAAGGAAATTATTATTACTAAATATTTTTCCCTTTATATATTATAAATAAAAATAATTTATTATTAATTACGGAAATATACTCGATAAAAATAATTTAAGCACGTAATTTAGGTTATTTTTTTCGAATAAAACGAGTTTTTAATAATTTAAAAATAAATACGTTTAACCCTTTGCCTTTAAAAATATTAATTTCGTTTATATTATATTAATTCGTAAATTTAATAGCCATAATTTTAAATATAGCAAAATGCTTAAATTATAGCTTAATAATATTAATTATAGCTTTATTTATACGCTATAAATCGATAGCTTTATTTTTATAAACCTTTATTAATAAGTTCCTTTTAATAAAAAATTATACCTAATTTTTTCTAAAAAATTATATATTTTTATAAACCTTTAAAATGCGCTTAACGAATTTTTTAATTATTAATAAATCGGCGGTAACCCTAAATTAGCCTAAATTTAAATTTATTTAGCTAAATAATTTTCCTTAATCGGTAAAAGCCTTTATTAATTAAAAAAGGCAATATTTTTTAATTAGGTATTTTATATCCGATTTTAAAATATTAATCGTAAAATACCCTATTTTATTATAGCTTTCTTAATAAATTAATTTTATATAACTTTTTTAAAAGCCTAAATAATATAATCTTCCGTATATAAAAGCATTATTATCTAATTAAGCATTTTACAAAATTTAATAATAATTAAACGTAAATTAATAAAAAAAAAAATTTAAAAAAAAAGGGTATTTATAGCGGTAAGGGATTTTAGGGGTGCCGAAATATGGGGGGTGCCAAGAAGTAGGTGACGGACGTTACTATCACTACCTACACAGTTTCAATTCCTCCGTAAATACGTACAGATACTCAAACAACTAGTCAATCACTTGACTCACCATAGCCTCGTTCCATCTCAATATGGACGACTAGCAATCTAGCCGAAGAACCATACCTCCTCCCCGAACAACGTCAAACGTAGAGTATTGTATGTCCGACTTCAAATCTGGGAATGACACTTCCTTGAAGATAATGGTCAACTTGGACGTTGACATCTTGCACAAGACCTCCTCTTTGACCTGTATCTTGCTTGCTTTGGCCTTGCCGCAGTGTTCATAGACCAAGGATACCTTCTTTAGAGACTTCATCTCTTCGAAGGACGCACAACTGAGTGCTGCCAGTTGCCTCAAAACTACCGAAGAGTCTCGGAACTTGAGTGGGCGCGTAATGTCTTCATTGTGTTGAATCCATTCCTGTTGTACCATCGAGAGTGTCTTTAGATCCGTACAATAGATACGAATGATATCAAGGACATGAGCGTAGTCCTCGTACAGACTAAGCTGACGCGGAATACCGCTCAAGCATGGAACTTGTATTCCAATATGCTGTAGAAGTTTTGCATTTGGCGCGACGCTTGAAATGAACATCTCGACATCCGGGATAGTGAGATAAGTATCGTATTTCACACCAGTCTCCTGGCCTCGAATCCAGTAGCTCTGAAAGTAAAAGTGATTCTTCTGATAGAACATGTCCAGACACTCGCGGTAAGTCTGCTTGCTCACACGGAGAATCTTTGGGCAAAGGCCTGGCTGTCGAACCTCCTCGTTCCGGTCGTATACCCATTTGGGCTGCATGTACCCAAGAAAAAGCCCAAAATATGTCACACAGATAGGCTCGTGACGAACAAGGAGGTACTCAAAGATTGACAAACGGAGTTCCACGGGGAGTCCCAGCAATGTGGGTTCCGTCATGGTGATGTAGTAGGATTATGATGATGGAGGGGCTTGCAAGGGGGTTTCCTGTCATTAGAATATGGTAAAAGAACAAACATGATGTGGTTTATATATACTCAAGAAATTGAACGTTTCTTGGACATTGCTGTCCTTATCGGACTTGTGCGAAAACTTACAGGTTTCGGTCTACAGCAAAATTCAAAGAATTCGCTGCGGAAAAAAAGAAGTAGAACAACAAAAAGCAGCATCAATGATGCTCAGAGTATGTTGAATGATCAGAGAAGTCTCCAACAGTTCGGTCCTTTCGTGACGGACGTCCCCAAAAGTGTACTTTTTAGTGACGCCGCAAAATAAACATGCACAAATGAAGAGTCACAGAGAAAGGTAGAAAAGGGGAGAAAAACAACAATGACTTCAATAACCATAACTTCGTTCTATCTGCACAGAGTACTACCCGAGTGGAAAAAATGTGTCACACAAAGATTGGCAAAGGTTATCTTAGGCAGGAATGACCAGACACGTACTTGACTAAATCACATCAGGGGCTAATAGTGAAGCAGAAATACCTGGAAGGATGCAGCGGAGTACCCTGCAGAAACAGGATGCAGGCTGAAACTTATTTCTGGTTCGGCCGAGCGTTACATGAGCCTCGGACTTTTATTCGCTGCTAACTATGTATGTCCTCCCATTCAGTTACAGGGCTATTACAATACAGTATAGAACTCGGCCTCAATAATATTGAGGGCTCCACTCGTGCTGGAAAGGGTAATGGACTGTCCAGTGGTGGCATTAAAGGCAAGAGTGATGTAGCCCAGCGACAAGGACGTGGTGTTGGACCAAACCGTCGTGTTGTCTACGGCGATCTCCAGGTGGTACGACTTGGTGCGGAAGCTGGACAGCTTGAGAACAACTTCGGAGACGTCGGACTCCTCCTCGAGCTCGTACTGGATCCAGGCCGTGTCGGTGGAGCTGTCGCTGGACCAGGCTGTATCTTCGTCGTCGTCGATAGATAGCTCCGCGTCGTCTTCGTTTGAGCCCGCTGTGACGGACTTGGCTTGTAGAGCCACTCTGCCCTGCACAAAGGACGCTCCTGATGGGGTTGGACCTCTGGTCAAAGGACTAGTCATATTCGCTCCGGGCAGCTCGAGTCCCAAGCCATTGGTGTTGGGGAATTCAATGGTGTCGATTTCGATAGAAGCAGAGTCGAGGCCGTCGGCCGTCGCCTTTAGGGTGACCTTGCCAGCAGTTGTGGTAGATCGTAGCAAGACTCTGTTGACGCCGTTTTCAACGGGTAGCGAGGTGGCTAGAATATAGTTGTCGTCCTGTCCCACGGCAATACCGCCGCGCCATTCTGCCTCGCCCGAGAGGTCGAAGTCGATCGTATCGAGTGCTGTAGGGACCCGCGTGCCATTGGCATCCACGACTTCGACCTCGACAAGGGCGATATCGGCCCCAGAAGCATGGAATCCAGAGGCCGAGGTATAGGGCGTCAGACGAATTGACGCAGCTTCACCTGTAGTAACGCGCTTGTCGGTGACCTCTGCCTCGCTTGAGTTTGTGGTGTATCCAAGAGCCTCGAGCTCACCAGACTCCCAGTCGACATCAGTGAAAGTGTAGAGGTATCGGTGGCTCTGTTGTCCCATACCCAGAGACTTGCCATTGAGTTTGAGCTCGACCTCATCAGAGGTTGAAACGACCCAGACGTCCTTGGTGGTGCTATCGTTGTAGTTCCAGTGTCCAATGATGTGAATGGCAGCTTCATCAATGTCGACCCAGTTGTTCCACATGACCTGATGGGCATACCAACCCTGCTTAGGCAGACGCATAGAGTCTACCTCGCCGGAAGTCCGATAGCTCTGCGAGCCACGGTGGTGGGTGTTGCTGTCAGAGAAGATGATGTTGACTCCTCCGGCGTTGACCCGTGTTCCTTGTCCTGGGCGCTGCTCATAGTAGTCGAACCAGCGAACCACATCTTCGACGGCGTGGGTGTCCTGGTTGTGATCATAACCACCACCATCCTCAACGTAGGTGTTGTCAAGGTGGTAGGGAACTGTCCAGTTGTCCCAGTACTTTCTGATGCCTTCGTCACGAGAGTACTCCATTTGCCAGAAAGGAATCTTGGATCCCTTGTTGATGTAAAGCATCTCGCCGCCGTACTCGGCCACGGTAGAATTGAGCATCTCTCGTGCACCGATTGCGCGTCCACCATGAGGGTCATACAAGTCTCGAATGTCTTTCATCACTTGCATGTGCTCTTCGCTGATGCCGTGGTTGCCGCTCTCGTAGAATACAATGCTGGGGTTGTTCTTGTTGTAGATGATGGCGTCGCGCATGAGCTCCGTGCGCTGCGTCCATCGATCGCCAGTGACATCGCCCTCGGAGTCACCCGCCGGCATTGCTTGAATGACACCCAGTCTGTCAAGCGATTCAATGTCTTGCTTCCATGGTGTGACGTGCATCCATCTCACCAGACTTCCATGACTGGCAAGGACGAGCTCGTTGGAAAAGTCCGACAGCCATGCAGGAACGGAGCATCCGAGAGCAGGCCACTCGTTGGTGGAGCGTTGAGCATAGCCCTTTAGATGGAGAGCTCTGTCATTTAGCTTGAAGTGTCCGTCGGCAAAGTCGGTCTTTCGGAAGCCAGTAGTCGTTTCGACTTGGTCTACTGCAGTACCGTTAATCAAAAGGTTTGTCTGGACAGTGTAGAGATACCCGTAGCCCCAACTCCAAAAGTTCAGGCCGTCAATGGATGAGGAGACATTGGCGGTGATGGTAGCGTTGCTTTCCAGCGTGTACTCATCGCTCTTCATTTGACCAACGACCTTGCCATCGAGATCCTTGATGACAGCCTCGAAGACAAAGTCAACGGTATCGCCGGACTCGTTCTTGATTTCGGACTCCGCTGTCACTGTAGCGGATCCCGCCTCGATGTCGTGATTCTGAGCATAGACGTACACGCCTGTCGTGTTGAGGTTTGAGTAAAGCGGCAAGGTCTGATACAGGCTGTTGGCGGTGTGCAAGTATGCATTCTTGTTGATGCCGCCGTAGTTGGCGTAGAAGTTCTGGTCATTCCATTGGTATCGCGAGTTGGTAGAAACTTCCCGGTAATCCCAGCTGTTGTCGATGCGAGCCGCGACGACGTTGGTGCCGTCAGCCACAATCAGGTCGCTGACATCAAAGCCGAACGCCATGACGCCGTTTTCACTTCTGCCAATCCACTCCCCATTTAAGTAAAATTCACCACCGTGGCGAATTCCCTCAAATTCGAGGAAAACTTTCTCAGTCGGGCCGGGCACGCTGAAACTTTTGCGATACCAAGCGATACCGGTGGTCAGATTTTCGATGGAAACCTTAAATGCATCATCTTCGTTCCATGCATGAGGCAGAGTAATGTTGCTCCATGAAGCATCATCAAAGTCAATAGCTGAAGCATCGTCGTCGTCTCCAACAAAGAGCTTCCAGTTTGAGTTGAAGTTGTACTTGGCTCGCTGGCTGGTGAAATCTGCTGCAATGGCGCTGGTAGCAAGCACAGCCACTGCCTGAATCACGCGGACGAGAGGGTAATGCATGATGTCGGTGTTTAGACCCCAAGGAATGCTCTGGATTGCTCTGGATCTCTACATCTCATACAAGATTTCGAATGGTGATATATAGGATTTTAAATATGGCTTGGCGTTCTTGATTCTACTATGTGATCTGCTATGATCGCCACTATACGCATGCAGCCTCGCTGCAATAATCCGAAGACCGTAGGCAATACCCCGACGGGATCGTGGGATATATGAGCGATACTCCATATGATGGTCGCATTTAGCCACGCTGCGATGGACACTTTGGCTAAACCAAGCTCGGCATATGATCGGATCTTCAGCCACAAGGCCATCAGTATGGTGCCGCTCCGCAACAGCTCCACAATTTAGGCGAAGGGTTTCTCCATTTGCCCCAACATCGACGCCGGGGGCCGAGGATAGCGGCCGATTGGAGTTTCCGCCAATCAGCTTCCGATGCGATGTAGCAATTGTCACTATATTCAGGCGACACAATTGAACTCTCACAAACAACAAAGATAATGCTGATGTTGATAATCAATTATGTCATGTTGCATCTAGGGAACAGGGTGAGTCCGGCGGATATCAATTTGATCATCCAGTCTAGAGTATAGCCCATTTTAACACCGGCCCACTTCAGATTACTGCTTGAGGCAGAATACTGCTCATGGTAATGTATAGCCTCCATCGATGACCATGTTGGCTCCCGTCATGTAGCAGCATGCATCGCTGGCGAGGAAAACGTACGCCTATCCACATGTTAGTCACCTATCTCAATCGGTCCTATTGCTACTTACACTCTTTAGCTCGGCAGGGTGACATATCCGTCGGCCCGGAATCATGGACATCCATTGATCGAACCGCTCCTTTGGTTGTTGCGTAAGCACTGCCGGCACATTAGTCAACATGTCGCATGTATCAGGCACGAAGATGCACAACATACTTTCCGTCATGATGAAGCCCGGGGATATGCAATTGACCCGAGCAAAGTCCACCCACTCCACAGCCAAGCTCTTGGCCAGGTGCACCACGGCGGCCTTTGACGCATTGTAGGCGGCCTGCGTCTGGGGGATGTTGACCAAGATGGCGCTGACGGACGCGGTGATGATCAGGTTGCCCTTGCCCTGCTTCTTGAAGATCTTGCCCGCCGCCTGGGCCGTCCACATGACGCCGTCGAGATTGACGCTGTTGTTCTTTGCCCACGTCTCCTCCGTGTACTCGAGGTTGGGTATGTTGGCGCAGACGCCGGCGTTGGCGACCATGACGTCGAGCCGGCCGCCGCCGAACTCGGCCGCGATCTGGCTGATCACGGCGGCGGCATTCTCCCGCTTGGACACGTCGCACTGGAAGGCCTGGACGCGGACGCCCGTCGCCGAGGCGATCTGGGCGGCGATCTCGGGCGCGTCGGTGCTGGTGGAATAAATCAGGGCCACGTCGGCGCCTGCTTCGGCCAGGCCGCGAACAATCTCGACACCGATGCCGCGCGCACCGCCCGTAACGGCCGCGATCTTTCCCTTCAGTGAGAACTGTGATAGGACTGGGGTGTTGACATCTTCTGGCGCAAAGAGAGGCATTTTTCGTTGTGAGGTTCAGCTCTCAAACTGTAGTGTGCTTAAAGAGGGTGGTTGTCGTGGTATTCTGGACGATGATGAGGGAGGGGTCGTATATCTTGAGAAAGATAAACAGTGAACATTGCTACTGACTCGTCAGGTATGACGCCTGACCCCGAATAGTGGTACTGTGCCTCCAAATTGACGCATCCGATCATGGAGATCTAGGGACCTGGTATAGAAAACTGGGGATATTTGGAGTACCACGTATGATGCGGGCAGTTCGCTATCGAGGCCGGGGTCAGCGTTTGCTGGCTTGTGTTTGCCCCTTCCACTAATGCATCTTCCCCGCACCGTGTAAACCTCCCAATCTGGAAGTTTAGGCTTTCTATCTCAGAACGGTTATTTAGACTGCCATTTCCCCAGTCGCTAGGACCCCTAGGAATGGCCGTTCCATACATGACTCTGCATGACATAAGTAAATAGACGTAGTGTATGCTTGTGGAGTTTAGATTCGGAGCGTTGAATCGTCAGCCTTCTGGATCTCGTTGTCAAGACAAGTAGGGATGAGACGATCTTCAATGACTCCGCATGTTGTTTAATCTATGCCCCGCGTCGCTTGCAGGTACCGCGTGCTTGCTAGTAATAGGTCGAATGCGGAGAAATGCTGAAATGGATACCACGAGCCAAGCTTGACTTAGTAATTGATTCCGATGTGACGAATTTGGAACATCTAGAAACCACTTTGGGATACAGTCATACGTTTGAGTCCTGCAGGTGCCTGTCCTCGTGAAGTATAGCGGCGCAATGTCGGTAAGCGACGGCAGGTACAGCGCTGCCAATCTGCAGGGCGCTGCATCTGATCAGCTCTGTAATAGGTGGCTTTGGTGGCTTGGATCGTATAACCGATAAGCCCAGTGGCAGTATTGTATAGTCGGAACAGGTATACTGGTTCGAAAAACCCAATAATATACGGTTTCTTTACTGTTGAAAGCTAGATGGCAAGTTCGAGCGATTCATGGCATTGAGTTCCATTCTTCCAATCAAGCCGCTTTTGATATTTTCATAGGAAGAACAACATTTGGGTTACGCATTGCTAGCCTCTGAAGTTGGTTTTGATAATTTGCATTCATTTTCCGTCTTATTCTACTATCTCCGTAACTCCTCCGCATGTTTGTATAGCAGACTATGCCGTCCTTAGACTTTATCTGGAGTTGCATCCATGGCCGAGCGTACACTCTGACGACGGTTCTGCACCACCTCTTCTTCCTCGCGAGCAATGTATTTCTGTGGACGTTTGGCGCTTACGGCATCGGGTTCGCGTGTCACAATGAGTGTTGGGTTCGATCGGTAGTAATCGTCGAGATCTTCGAGGCTGCGGTTTGCTGGAGAAGAGTTAGTGTGCGTAATATGGGCCCAATCAAGGAGCTGCTTACAGGTTTCTGGATAGAAAAAGTAGATGATTGGCAAGAAAATGGCGTTGAAGACGGTCCAGACAATCCAGAATTGCCAGCCAAGATTCTTAATACCAATAGGCGTGATTTCCACAATCACAAAGTTGGTGATCCTATGTCTCGTATTAGTACCTCCTGCCACGAGATGGACACAAGGCCTCCACCTACCAGTTTGTGCAAGTAGCAACAGCGGCGCCCTTCGTTCTCATTGGCAGGGAATTGATTTCAGTGGGATACAGCCACGGCACTCCCAGCATGCCCAAGCCAAAGGCAATATAGTAGAGGAAGAAGAAGGCAATGGCAACCTTTCCGAGCTCTTCGCTGTTTGTAGAAACCGAAGCGAAACGGAGGAGAATGGTGATTACCAGGAAAGCGACGAATTGTCCGACAGTCGACAAGAGCATTAGCGCGCGTCGGCCGAATCGCTCCACAAGTGTAACAGCCACGAAGGAGAATATGAGATAGGTGACAGACTTGATGGCGACCAGCAGACGCGACATTTCGTTCGAGAGACCAATCACATCAATGAAGACTAGAAAAGTATTAATAACAGAGTCATAGAGGTAAAGTTTTGAATTGCGTCGACGAATCCGTTGGCAGATACTGGTGATTTGACACGATTAGCTTACACTCATTTCCTCATGGTACGTAGCTGAAGAAACAGTTCAACTTACATATGACATGATGTTGATGCCCCCAAATTGTTGCATCAGTTGTGTACCGGCACCCAGGATCAGACGACGGAGAGTATGCGTGCTGTGACCATCACCATTGCGGCCTCGAAGCAGGTCTCCCCACTTGATGGCGTGCTCTTTTTCGTAGTTGACGCTGTATTCAATCTCCTATAGCTGTGTCAAGACGATAGGGTCCTCCATGTGCTTGGCTTCGAGACAGGCCAGAATGGGCACGACCTCTTCGCTGCGGCCATGGGCGATAAGCCATCGGGGAGACTCAGGCAGCCAGGGGACCGTGCCCCACAGAATAAAGATGAAGAAGAACTGGAAGGCGAGTGGGAAACGCCAGGCAACAGAGCCGCCGGCGAAGGATAGTCCATAGTTGATCCAGTTGACGAGGCAGAAGCCGGCGATGTTCATCCACATTTCTAAAAGAACGAGCTTTCCACGCCATTCCGCTTTCGCTGTTTCGGTTTGCCAGACAGGAGCCGTGGCCGTGTTGATGCCGTTTCCGATACTGAAGTCGAGAGTTATGATTAGCCTGGTTTGAAGGGATAAAAGCAATTAAAGTCATCAAAGACGTACCCTGCTACAACACGTCCAACAAACATTTGAGGCACGCTGTACGAGGAAGCTTGCAGGATGGCACCGACTGCCATGATGGTGGTTCCAAGCATGACTGCCTTCTTGCGGCCCAAGCGCTCACCCACGGTAAAAGCAATAACGGCACCAAAGAAACAACCAACAGCATAAATGGCGCTCGTGGTCGAGATGATTTCAGTGCTGCCATCGCCAGTAAGGCCATGGAGTACCAAGAAATCATTAGTCACAATAACGCCACCTAGAATTTACATTAGTGACCTAGACGTCCGTCATTCATGGCAAGTGGTTTTCCTTCGACGTACTGAAGACGGCCTGATCATAACCGAAGAGTGTCATGTCTGTTGCACAAGCAAGCTACTACTGTCAGTACTGGAAAGAGTGCGGCTGGGTGAAACAGGGGCAACAGCAGGTTGCATACAGTAATCCAGAAGGTGAGCCATCCTCCCGTCAGGCCAAAAAATGGCTCCTTGGGCTGTAGGCCGTTCCCCTTGGCCATATTGAAGGTATATTGTCGTTTAGAAATGATGATTGTTTACAACAAGTCGAAAGATACCGCTACTTTGAGCCTGGGGAAGATCTTTGAATTCCCAAAAGATCATAGATAAGACAATCGAAAGAGAGAATAGGAGTAGACGGAGAAACAATTGTATTTATAGACGTCTTCTTGATATCCCTTGTCTCAATTCGCGCGTTTTGAACATCAGTGAGATAGATGATGATCAAGGAAGCTGAAATGTCCTGCTTGGCCTTACCCCGGTTTTTCCCATTCAGACGCTGGCGTGGATGGGCCACCCTTGGAAATATGCCGGCGTCTGACCTTGGCTGCGGGGATAGACTTTCACGGAACCTGGGGGTGGTTTGGAGAAAAAGGGCCGGCTAACTTTCCCAGCGCCTTGACTTCATTGGACTCTAATAATTGGCTGTGCTTGAGCGCTAACTGTTTATCATACTCGTAACTCGCAAGACATACTAATACATTGTAACAGGCATGGAGTGCCTTTGGTGACTATCATGCCGGTTTCCACTCTCTGCATAGACGGAAATCGCAAGTTCCTCACCTAAGCTTCTTGTTTCGGGTGGTCTCTTGAATGGATTGGTTCTAGGACTTGGGCTTGATCAACTAAATGACATCATGGCATCTCAGTCTTGACGATTTGAGGAGGTTTGGTCAAGTCTTCACCCCACAGAATGAAGCGGATGTTGGTCCACGGGCCATCTCATCCATCAGGATGGCGTTGCTTCTGCGTTATGAGGCCGAGACTTTGTTAACAGGGGCGCCCTTCATCAGACTACAATCGGATGATAACGGAGTAGGCAAATAGATACGCGATTCCCAGTGCGGTAGTTGCGCCGTGCATGCGGCGTCAATTGACTTTGCCAGATAATTGTTAGTTAGTAAGGCGTCGGATATACCTATCGGAGATATACTGCAGTCTATCTCGGATGCGAAGGCACAGCGCAAAGAATACTGCAAGATTAATTCGACATCTCCGGACAATCGTTCACCCGTGGCTATGAAGCTTTAGTAGCATTATTTCTGTAAACTTGAGTAGAACACTGCTTTTGTCAGGTTGGGACATTTTTATCGCATGTCATGTAATATTCCATCTCTTCTTCTGTATTGGTCCGGCATAAGAGCCTCGGAGTTGTGTGCGCGTACTATATTTGCATAAAGTACATAGTACAGATCCATACTCAAGTTCATTGCACACGCTCTTCAAAAATTTAAAAAGCTCCTCTACTCCAGGCTGAGTAAAAGCTCCACTACCTTATTAATGACGTAGCGAATAGCCCGAGTTATCATAGATGTTCGTGTTGACATCGTGACGAGATGATCCTCAAGTGACTGGGGTAACAAGTCAGTGAAGTCAGCCTGGTCCGTCGCCGCCAAGAGCACATGATGAGCCCAAGCCCTATCGCCTAGAAGTACACGTGTACATAGCATATGCATAAAGACCAAGAGCGGGGCGCCAAAGACGCGACGGTCTACTTTTACCAGAGGGAAAACAATGACACGGGTCCCCAGGTTTGTGAACAGTGTTGAGTCGTGTTGTAGGCGCCGTCGCCACTAGTCTCAGCCAATCGGATGTCGCTCGTCTAAATTTCCAAATCCGGTCGCTTATACTACCACTTACGGCAGATTAGGCTTTTCTACCAACTTGTCCTTAATGTTTGCTCGACAACCCATCGACTACACAAAACAAACACACTCTCTCCGCATTTCGCACATTCCAGTGAGAGGGGAAGACAGCGCCGTTGGTGTTGCGAGCCGCGTGCCCCCAGAATGATGGGGTTGATTAGTGGAGATGGTGTAGTGCAAGATTCATGGAGACATGTAAGGGCTCGAGTAGACATTTTCAGAATGAGGGGAAATCGCATGTTTGCGGTAAAGGTACGATGCACCGGTGACAGTGATATTATTTAAATATCGTCTCTGCTGCGCGACAAGACAGATTCACCAGATTCTGTCATCATTGCCCCAATCTCGCTATTCCTTTTCATCGAGACTCAAAAGCGCATAGATCTATCCAACATGGCTGCGAGCGAGAAACAGCAAAACCCTTCCTTTGTCCTGAGGGCGATCAAGGACGTGGTCTTCGAGGATAGGCCAAAGCCTCAACTTCGAGACCAGCATGATGTCCTCGTTCATGTCGCGCAGACCGGCATCTGTGGAAGCGATGTAAGTAAAGCGCGCCTCAGCCTATTTGCAGACATTTGAATCTAACAGGTTACAGGTACACTAGTAAGTCGTCCAATTATGAGTACAGGCGCGTTCGTTTCTCTAACTTAACTTCCCCTCTTCAGCTGGCAGCGTGGCCGCATCGGATCCTATGTCTTGACTGGCCCAATGGTCCTCGGCCACGAGTCTTCCGGCGTCATTGCGGAAGTTGGCTCCGAGGTCAAGCACCTCCAGCCAGGTGACCGCGTGGCCATGGAGCCTGGTGTTCCTTGCCGTCGTTGTGACTATTGCCGGGGCGGATCATATCATCTGTGTGGAGACATGATTTTCGCCGCTACGCCGCCGTGGGATGGCACGCTGGCAAAGTACTATGTCAATGCCGCCGACTTCTGCTACAAGATCCCCGACCACATGAACCTGGAAGAAGGTGCCATGGTTGAGCCTGTGTCCGTTGCAGTCGCTATTGCAAAGACTGCCGACTTGAAGGCTCACCAAAAGGTGGTGGTGCTTGGCTGTGGCCCAATTGGCATCCTTTGCCAAGCTGTGGCCAAGGCCGCTGGTGCCGCCAAGGTCATTGGCATAGATGTTGTGCAGTCCCGTTTGGATATCGCCAATTCTTACGGCGTCGATGGAACGTATATGCCTCAGCGTGCAGAGCCTGGTGTGGATGCCATGGAGCATGCCGAGAAGACAGCAAATGATATTAAGGAGAAGATGGGACTTGGTGAAGGTGCCGATGTCGTTCTGGAGTGCTCGGGCGCCGAGGCCTGCATACAGATGGGAATCTATGTGGCCCGCCGAGGAGGAACATTTGTTCAAGCTGGAATGGGTAAGGAGGTCGTGAACTTCCCCATCACTGCCGTCTGTACACAGGGCCTTATCATCAAGGGCTCAATCAGATACCTGACTGGCTGTTATCCGGCTGCTATTGACCTGATTTCCAGTGGGAAAATCGACGTCAAAAAGTTGGTAACAAATAGATTCAAGTTTGAACAGGCAGAGGAGGCGTTTGAGCTCGTTCGTCAAGGGCGCCAGGACGTCTTCAAGGTTATGATTGAGGGTGTACAATCATAAGTCACTAGAGACAAATCAAAAGTAGTGCCTGATTAATACACAGTCATCCACGTACCGTGCTTGAACTTGTGAACAGTTTCTTCGTGTCACTTTGTGTAGTCGCATCTTGATGCAGGGTGGAAGTCTCCGGCACTAACCCCACCATTAGATAGCTGATGCAGCTAAGCTTGGGTCAGCCTTCCCTTTCTCCTCATCTCGCCTTCTTCAGTAGATTCCATCAACAGAGTTGATTCCACCCGGAATCACATTCTCGCATCGTGGAGGGCTGAGTTGGATTGAATTGTTGTTGTATGAGGCATAAAGAGTAACTACGGGGATTGATCGGGGTTCGGCACCCTCGTGTCCAAGTCGAGGGCTTCACAAGATGTCCTCCATTCCTGAAGCAGTGATTTTACTCGGTAGTCCGTCGCAATGCCAAGATTATCTTCAATACTTCGAAGAAGTTTGATCAGAAGCCTCTGTTCGTTTGGTACAGTACAACATCTGCCGGCCACGTACAGTGGCTGAATGGCCCGAAGTTTGACCGCATCGGAAGGGGTTGCATTGATAATGGCAATCACTTCAGAGGCATGATACCGAAGCTTTTGTTCAATATCCCTGAAGAAGAGCAGAAGATCGACAGGAGCTGAAGCAGTGGTTCCTGGGCGTATGTCCGACGGACGATGAATGAGTAAAAGCATACGCGCCATGTGATAGTACATCATGGTGGTTGAGCATAGGTCATTGCTGAACCAGAGCTCCCGATTAAACAAATCCGAATCTTGCTCGTCTGATTGCCGCGTCAAAAAAGTCCCATCAGCTTGAAATGATGGCGACAAGATTTTGAGCCATGAATCAAAGTGGGTCTCGAGGTATTCATAGGCGGTCGTGTCGTGACTGAGCAGGAGATTCAGGTTGGAGGATAAAGGTGCCACATAGTCGACAAGCATACACAAGAGCCGTACTAGTGCGAATGATAGCACCTTATCTCTGGCATGCTCTGGAGTGCTGAAGAGGCCATTCGGAGTAACGTCATTAGTCACTGTCCCATCATCTTCGATAACGAGACCCATGTTGCGCCACAAAGCAAGGTTGCCAGTGTCGACGCGCGTTTTTTTCTTCGAAACGACTGTTCCTGTAGTTAGTACATAGGTACGCGGCTAACAAGAAAATTTGATTGTGAATAGACTGACAGGATTCTTCAAGGTCATTGACCACAAAATTCCAAAATCCTGCTTTCATGTACATGACATCCTTGGTAAAAGGATAGACAGCTTCAAAGACAGGATTGGGTATGAGTAGACTGCCATCATCGATCAAAGAAAGCAGTTTTGAAAATCCCGTCAAATGACCAGACCAGGCGTTGCGACTGGCGCCGAGCTGCTCATATTGAATGAGTATGCAAGTTCCCAGAAGTCTTACGATTGGATCTTCTTTATCGGCATGCACCATCAAGTTGCCCTGAGACAGGGACATTGGCGTCGAGACTTGGTTGGCCGCCGCATCAGTCCGGGAAATGGATTTGGCCAGTGTTTGTATCGCCATTTCATAATATTTGGCGCCGTACCAGCCAAATCCAAGTCTGCCCTGAGCCAGCCTGGCGAGGTTCTCTTGCGTTTTGCCGCGGAGGATAGTCGATAACGACGTTCTCATTTGCCCCAGCTGTCTGGCAGCTACAGCACAGGCAGCATAGCGCAACAGGGGATGCTCGCGAGCCAGGCTGAGAACCTCGCGACTAAAGACTTCATAGCGATATAAATGGTCCATCCTATTATGATCCTGTCAGAACTCACAAATCGATTAGTCTCGATGACATAGTCACATACCACGGAGCAACACATTCCGAGTAGTGCCTTAGAAGGAACAATTCCTCTTGCGTGTCCTTGAGTGGATTGATGATTGAGTTCGCTGAGGCATTATATACCGATAGGTGCGAACTGTCTGGAGTTCTAGACTCTGTATCGATTGTAAGTCCGTCTTGTATGAGCTCATGCGGTCCATTAGTATGATTAAGCGATCGGGTATCAACTGTCAAGCTGAGCATAAGCTGTTCTGATCTGGGATCAGGCGAAGGTATGGCAGCATGCGGACTGCCCTCGGGGGCTGAGGCAGCCATGGGCAATACCACGGGGTTTGTTGGCCCGTCTTTTTCCTTATTCGAAACGTTGTCAAAAGCAGAGGTGCTGGCAGCTTCTCGTACTCTCGGGTGTAGAGTCGTCGACTCTACGGTAAGCTGCGGTGGAAGGTCAGAAGTGCTGGGCGACGCTCTTGTCCTTGCATTGGAGACGGCGACTCCATGATTCGCAGTTGGTCTTTTGGGTGTTCCACCGCTACTGCGACTGCTACCGCCATCTGACGCGGCTTGTTGTTGGACTGGTTGAAAAAGCCTGAACTTTGCGTCCTGCAACGTACAGTCAACACCACGTTGCCGGCATTGCCCACACTGAGGTTGCTGCTCGTCGCATTTGATCCTCCGTCTGCGACATTCTGGGCTTTAGGAGAGAGGAAGTGATGTCAGCAAAATAGCCGCGTGATGTTTCCAAATGATAACTTCGATGTGAGAAAAGGCGTCACATACCAACCAGTCCTGGACCGCGTACTCGCCTGACGCGCACGAGCTGAACGCCCTGAACTCTGACTGGTTTGCTCCATTCGCTGCCTGACCGGAGCTCGGCAGGGGGTCCGAAGTGATGAGGATACCTGGTGCTAATGCTCATTGAGTTTCTACGGTGCAGGTAGATTGCAGTAGCCCACTGCTCTTTTCAGGGTCTCATTGGTACATATTGATACTGATGCCTAGGTAGGTATTGATATGCATAGGAATTTTGTCTGGGTACACGTATTGAATCGATGTTAAAGGTCCAGGTGTGAAAGACGATGGATTTCCATGAGTGCAGCGGCGGGGCCGTCGAAGTGCAAACCTTGAAGAATTGGGGGGCATCGGCAGTAAGCGTTAGCGTGGCCCAAGCGCTGCAAGCCTACAAAACGTTTGATTAAGCGAATGTAGGGGCTGTGGTGCCGGGCTCCTTAGGCAGGTATGACTCTTATACGACAAGCACGTTTGCAGAATTGTCAAGGCGCCATCTCACTCAACCAGTTGTTCAGAACCCAACCTTGGAATCTGGGAGGCTAATATTTAGCCGAAAGTCCTTCGAAGAGTTCAGTATTACAATAAAGAATGAAAAGCTCAGAATCAGACATTGTGGAAAATGGTTTCTACTAACCATGAATTCACAAAACTTTGTTTTCATGATTCATGAAATCTTTATTCATTAAGCAAGTCCATGCCATTAATTCTGTGCTTTACCAATTTCTACGCACGAGATTGCCACAAGCAAGGGACTCGGTCTGGATGGTCAAGAGCTCCTAGATGCCAAACGACGGTTCGACCAAGAAACCACGTCAATTGATATTGTTTGTACTTTCCTAGAGTCTGTCCAATCACCACCCCCAACCACTGCCACAAGGTTGCCAAGAATTGAGTTCGACAGACCTCCAATTCTATACTAAGCTTACTCGTGCACCTTGAAATAGCTACGACTATTGTACCTCGATAGGTTGAGACGCTTTCTAGAATGTTCTCCTTCTTGGAAACGACCAACAGGTCAAACGATACTGACAGATTATCGTACTGGTATCTGTACCTACCTGCCATACGCCAACGGGGAGTGCAACCGCGGATCTGACGCTGCAGGACCTGAGGTTTCGTACACAATCACGGCTGGGAAAAGAAAAAGAAAAAAAAAGAAAGGAAAAAGAAAGAGAAGGAAAGGCCACATTACATGTCGCGGGGACGTCTTTAATTGCCCGTATGTATGTTACGGAAGGGTGTATGCACTCCTCCAAAGTATATAATGTTCAACACGAGTTTCGTCGGTGCGCTTTTGCAGGGAGTCTGTACGACGAGCCCGGCCCCATCTCGGCCTGCGGCGGGCAAGTGTTCAACGGCTCCACCGTCTCTGTGGTTTTGTCGTCCATGCAGGTATGGCAGCCAACGAGCGTTGTGACATAGTATGCGACTTTTCACTCAATATGCTGTAAGCTTGATCAAGCATATGATAGGTGACGGCTAGGTGTATGTTCCGGCTACGTCAGAGTCTTGGGAGTCGTCGAGAGCGGAAAGTGGGGCGGTGAAGATAGACACGAACTTGAGTTGTATTTAGCGGGGCCTACGGTCTTACACTGTCTTCTGGATCATCCCACCAATCATCATCCGTTGATTTACATGTGTATAGCTAATATGGTGTGAGTAGCACGGTCAATGGTCAGTTTCTGAGATGAGTATTTATCGACGTTGTGTGTACTGAATGGGTTTCTCGAGAGGTATAAATATCGGGCTTAACTATGTCAAGTTGAGAGTAAAGACTTCTCCAGCAATCACAGCCTTATGTGTATTGACAGTAATTTTTCAAACAAAGTTCACAGCAGTACCCGAACGAGTGTCTCTCAAAATGTATTCCAGCAATCTTCTTTGCCACATAATTATCGGGCTTTCTCAAGCAACGGCCGCCTACGTGAACTGGAAGACATTCAATGCGACTGGCGTCAATCTGGGAGCTTGGCTTGTCCAAGAAAAGTCACTCGACACCCCATTCTGGAATGAGTATGGTGGTAATGCGACTGATGAATGGGGTCTCTGCGTGCATCTGGGTGCACGTTGTGGCCCAGTACTGGAACAGAGATACGCGTCCTTCATCAACACGTCCACAATTGATGAACTTGCCAAGGTTAATGTCAATGTTCTCCGCATTCCCACTCACTACGCTGCGTGGATTCAAGTCCCTGGTTCGCAGTTGTACAGTGGACGGCAGGTTGACTTCTTAAAGTCAATCTCTTCTTATGCGATCCAGGAGTACGGCATGCACATCATCATTGGTCTTCACTCTCTACCTGGCGGTGTGAACGGCATGGGCATCGGCGAGAAGGACGGAAATTTTGGTTGGTTCAACAATGCGACAGCTCTGTCATATTCATACCAGGCGGTTGATGCGGTTCTTCACTTCATTCAATCATCCGACTCACCCAGGTCATTCACCTTTTCACCCATAAATGAGCCCGTTGATAATCCAGACTTCACCAAGTTCGGAACACCAGATGCTCTCTCTGAAAGTGGTGCCGATTACACAGCCGCTTACATCAGAGAAGTGCTTTCGCGGGCAGCCAATGTCAACCCATCCATACCCGTCATGTTTCAAGGATCTTTTAGAAAGGAATCATATTGGTCTTCCAAGTTCGATACTTCATCCAATCTAGTTTTCGATACCCATAATTACTATTTTGCTGGAAGACCAACGACCTCCGCAAATCTGGCTGCCTACATTTGCTCCGACGCCAAGGACTCGTCGAGCGACGGGAAGTTTCCCGTCTTCATTGGAGAGTGGTCTATCCAGGCTGCAATAAACAATACTCTGGCATCTCGTGAGTCCAATCTCAACACTGGCTTGTACGCGTGGTCCAAGTACACCCAAGGGAGTGCGCCTTGGACTGCCCGAATGTATGGTTATGACACGGTCGATGGCGAGGGAACCCAGTCTGATTATTGGAATTATGAATACTTTGTAAATCAGGGGTTCGTTCATCCCGAATCAGCTGTAAGGTCTTGTTAGTCGCTCGATGAAAACTGGTGTAGCATTATTGCGATTGGGTGAACTTCTCAAGTCTAGCTTCTGTACGGTGTGTCGTTTAACCTGCGGAGAATATTGTAGCTGTCTAATGCATGCTTCGCAATATGGGCTCCCCATTTTCCTTGTCACATACTCACCAATAACTTTTATTCTCTATTACATTATAGTATGATATGTCCTATTTGAATGGAATCTTGGACTCTTACCAAGCTGTCGACGCTGATGTATGACCGGCAGTTGAAGTTGACTTGTGGCAGAAATCGCCTGACAGCCACGCGGTAAGATCACCCTAATCCTGATGCATGGAACAGGACTTCGGGTCTTTGGTTGTGCTAGGACTCCATGCTCTATGATACGATCCTCACAAACTTCGGGATTCAGTTGATAGATCACAAAATTCCAAAGACTGTATCTAAGATTCACGGCGAAGAGTTTAATGAACTTTGGAAACTCCGCTGAAAACCCGGACATATCTGTCCGCCGCAGTGTAGTCCGTTGCTAGCGCCCTGAGATGCAGCTGAAGATGGAGGTGCTAAGTGCCTAGAGCGCCAAGCTTGGGGGGAATGAGGGGAATACTGCTAGCAGCTGAAAGCTGGACAGTTGGTCTGGAATGCCATTACGACGACTCCATGACTATTCAAAAATCTTAACCTCACAAACTATTTTCAGATTCGTAATCCTCATTGATACCCGTTACTAGTATGTTCTTTTGGCTGCTGAAATATCCAGCCAGGGAAGAGAATGGATCAGGCCTAGTCATCACTCACTTCTTGGCAACTCAGAAGCCATTTTGGCGCCACTCTCATGAAGAGTTTCGGCGTCACTCGTGGCAGTTTGAAGAGGCTATGCGATTTTGATCGATGAAGAGACAGCGCAAATATCGAGGACATATAAATATGGCGCCAAGGTCAGCATATCAACCTGAATTTGCTCCAGACAAGACCAAATTCTCTATCAACTCAAATACGAAATAGCTCTCAATCCAAATCCTCTTCCCCCCTATTACAAAAGAAGCATTGATCACATCAATCCAGCACCATGGGCAGGCAGACGGCTCGCGTCGTGGTCAAGAATGCCACGGATTCCCCTGTGAAAGCGATCGGTCTTGTGCATAAATACAGCGATGTATACAAGAACACGGGCGCTTGGGAGGTCATTCACCCAGGCCAAGAGTCATCAGCAATTGAGGTGGAATACAACACTGGTTTTGGCACAACCGGAACCGATTGGTGGACTCTGTCCTGGTTCAGCGACGATTTGAAGACCTTCCGTTTCTCTAGTCCCAACAACTTCCGCGGCCTCTTCGACTGGGTAGAGAGAATACCTGACTTGGTACAAACCCATGTGGAGCCATTCGGGGAATTGGCAGAGATGGTCAAAATAAGTCTTTCTCCAGTTGTCAATCAAGAAAGCACGGAGGGTTTTAAGAAACACGAATTGAAGAGCGACGATGCTGGCAACACGACCATAGTTGTCATTAACGGGGACCAAAGCATCACATTGTACTCTGTGTCGGGCGAATCGAAATGTGGTACCACGGCAAGGGAGGTTCCCAGACACTAAGTTTTGAGGCCCGGGTAACCACAGTGAAGCGTCCGCAAATGCTTCAATACACACTTGATCAGAGGCAGCTTCAAACTCGAAGCCGTTCAAACTTGTACTATGGGCAAATAAACTCTCGTAGACAATTCAATTTGTTACACCTTATATGGATTAATGGAATAATACTTTCATCCCATCTCCGCGATCAGTGTGCCTAGACTGCTGAAGACGAAAACCGTTTGGCTTTGGCCCGCCTGTTCCTCCAGCTCCAATACGCTAACGTGAGTGCAGTAACCGGAACGGCTGCGGCGAAGTAGACCCATAGTTGCGGGCTAATCACCCACTTACCACCATCATCGCTGTCAATCGTGAAGAAGCCCATGCCAAAGAAACCCTTTTCTACATGTTAGCACCTCAAGAAACGAGAGACTCTTGGAAAAAGGTATAGCGACCCGCAATTTTTTCCACTTACAGAGACAAAGGTTCCTGGGAGGAAGACTAGTGTCACCAAGGTGATGATGCGCATGGCTAGACTGTCCTTTAACATGTTGTTCGACATGTCCTCGGTGTTGTTTTGGCTCTTCAAGCTGATTGTGTCGGAGGCCTTTTGATAAATGGTCAGTGGAATATCGAAGGGTAGCATAAGATCGGTTCTCCTTACCATTTGAATAGTACTTGCTACTCGTGCAAGCAGGAACTGTGCATTAACCTCGAATGACTGTACTTTTGATGTCATCTCTTTTAGCGACGAGGTAAAGGTATTTGAGTCATCCGCGGAAACATGTCCACTCGCCAAATAGTACTCGTTCATGATAGCCAGTCTTTCCATGATCTGATAGTAACCTGCGAATATAGGCATCAAAGGAGCTAGACGACTTTGGACGTATCGCAGCCCAGACAGTTGATCGTACATGGCCACAAAGTCCAATGACAACTCGACCTCTACATTCGAGACTGACTCTGCCTGCTGTATTGTCAATCGTGGGCGTGAACTTGAGGTTCATTGGTGCCTAACCTACCAATTCTCGAAATTCTTGTTCATGGTCGGTCATATACCATCTCCAGTTGTCTAGATTGCAAGAGAGGACGTCTATATGTGCATATAGTGGATGGCGTCCCAACTCTAACATATTGGCCACTGCATTCGGACAATATGGATCTTGATTAGGCAATATCATCATCCAGAGAGCGGAGTCTGTCTTGGTATCGAAGCGTTGATACAGTCCAACTTGTCGAATCACCCATTCAGTCTTATGTGCATCGTACGCCTTCATCTCGGCATACTTGACGATGTAAGATAGCTCTGCAGAGTTTTAGTCAATAGTTGATGATTATGAAACCTTTGAATAGGTATCTCACCATGGATCGGGGATTGTTCTCTCCAGCTAGAGATTGTGAGCGCCTGTTCGAGGTCACTGCTCTTATTTCTGAAAGACATGGCAGTATCGCGAAGGCCATCGAAAGCGTCTACATTGGTCATGAATGTTTCGAACATTTCCTCCGAAATTTGTAGCGCTGACCACGAATACTTCTGACGGATCGTACTAACAATAATCATCAATACCCGCTACGTCTTATTGTTCAATGGAACATTTCGGATTGACTTACGCCACACGAATCGCGGGTTGAGAACCTGATAATTGATTTCTCAAATCTTCCACGTTGAATACCCGCGTCGTCTGTGACGCCTCGCTCTCCTTCTCTGGGTCACGTATTATCATACCAAGCGGCTCAATGAGGTCGATATATGACTGATCGCTGTCAACGAAGACGTCGGACACCAGGTGCCGAGGGACTAGACTTTGTTTCCGAAGCTGGAACATCTTGCTTGATGTGATGATATACTGATCTAGCAGGCCCAAACAATTATCTCTGTTCAATATGCAGTCTAGCAAAGTACAAGTCGTAACAAATGTTGTCGTTCTCATTCATTCATAATGTTCAACGACGTTGCCCCGCACAGCCCCCACAGCCTTATCCGTGCCACGATGCGACCCTCTTGCCGATGTATCTTGTCCGTTTAGGGGAGTGCGGCTGAGACTCTTGCAGCTGCGCTAGGAAGTTTGACTCTGCGTCCATCGGTCCTGAGCAGCTCTAAGGCTGAAAGTCAGCCCAGGTTCGTGGCTGAACTGATGCCATCTGCCCATCGGAAAAGAACTTACATGGCCTCTTTCGAGCTGATCTTTTCAGGGGCGTAATATTTCCAAACATCACCTCTCATCTGGTTGCAGATAAGTTGGGGAACAGCCTTTCGCAAGGTTAAATTCTTGGCGTACCTTGATGTCGAATTGATTTTTGCCCATCTTAGGCCACCTATTTTGTAGTAGGTCCAGAAGAACTTCCATAGTTATATAGCGACGGTTGACTGCATAGCGATTCATTTTTCTCCTTTATTTCCTTTGAGTTTCGAGTGAATTGACAGCACGGAAAGCTTTGCGTGTTACTCATAAATCACTGGGTTACTCGCTTCTTGTCGCAGTAGTTCTCAGAAGATTCGTAATCCAGCCATAAGCCAAGACAAGCAGCCTGGCTCATAACCCGTGTAAAGTCCCAGGCGCAGGTCAAGCCAAACCTTCAATCACCCTGCGATTCACGGGTGGGTACTTTGAGGCCCCGGCGGCCGAACCTTAAGCACCGGGCCATCCCTGTTGAGGCCCAGCCAGCACGCCCAGCCAGTATGTGTTTTCAGCTGCATTGCCCTGCAGCTGATTCGGATGTGACGTAGCCTTGGGTACGAACTAACCAATTGTATATGTCTGATAAACAACAAAGGCCCTGGAACTTCTCAAAATACTAGTGCAAGGCAGAAAAAGGCGTCCAGGCTAATCAAGCGCAAGTCGGGTCCGCATGGTCGGGTTATTTTGGCCTCACGGTCTGGTGCGTTCTGTCAGGGGAAATTTGTGCAAGTTGTTTCAGATCCGTTGGATGGAGGCAATTTGAGTATTTAAGATTGCATTTGACGGCACATAGATCGAGGACTTGGTAAAATGCCAAAATGCCGTAGTGGTGGTGATCTTGACAAGACCGAACAGGAAATACAATCTGTGCACGCAGCCTTTCCTCTTTTCACTGGTCTATACAAGCTTTGTGAAGGTAATCTACCGGCCCGCGACATAGAAAATTTCCTCGTCTTATTGGGCACCCGGCGGGGAAATCAATACCAGCCAGTATCGAGTGCGTGTTTTTCAGGAAACCATCCAGCATGGACCCAATACAGCGCGAGGCGTTGTCAAAGCCTGATGGACTACGGTAGGCATGCCCAGAAGAGACACTTCAGTTTCATTTTTGTTGTTAACAATTGCAACAGACGTGAGCTATATCCCATACATATTTTCGCAATCGCGATTAGTGCCGTCATTGGTATGGGCTTCTATGTCCGAGTCGGCGTCCTCGAGCATCTCGGCGGCCAAGCAGCTGTAATCTATGCCTATGGATTCCTGGGCGCATTATGCCTCATGATCATGACATGCTTGGCTATAATGCTTCGCATTTGGCCAATAGCTGGCGCGATTGTGGTATTTGTAGAACGCTTTGTCGACCCAGACATCGGAAAGAGCGTGGGAGTTCTTTATTGGTACGAAAAAAGACAATGCTGTTCCAGCACATCACAGTCTTGAGTCAACATTAATGTTCTGTTTAAAGGCTTACTTACTGTTTTTCTTTCGCCGGTTTGACGACTGCGATCGGTCAGCTTGTCAACGACCTTCATCTCACAAAAGGCCAATCGGTTGTGATTACTGTTGCCTCTCTTGTGATGCCCATACTGTTCAACTTGACTGACATCCAGGTATATATTCGTTCCAAGGCTACCATAGAACAATTAACGCAGGAGGCTGATCGTCGCATAGGTCTTCCGTAACATAGAGCTTATCCTGGTTACTGTCAAGCTCTCTATAGTCGTTGTCATAATCATCATTATGAACGTCATCAACCCGGAAGGTGAGTGACGTCGGCCTTCAATGCGGGCGACGCCTACGAGCTATGAGTTTCGCTCAACCTGGTTTGATGCCTATCAGTGTGGCTAATCTGTCATCAGTGGGTGGTCTTGTGACGACACAGACTCCTACCTGTATGTTTTGATCACCCGGACTGCGTTATTTTCTCACCATTGACGCTTTTCTCAGTACAGCCAAGGGACATTGTGTTCCAACACTCGAGCGATGAAACCTGGTTCGGTGTGCTAATGGCATCGATTTTCCTGGCGTCCTTTTCTTACGTCGGTATCGAGGTTGTGGCCGCCACAGCGCAAGAGGCTAAAGGCGGCAATAATGAGCAGCCGAAAACGGACACATATGAAGAAACACAGATGATGGAAGCTGCTCCAGAATCAAGAGCGTCGTCACCCACACATCGGGATGGAGACGGCATTGCCTTGATGTTAGTTGGCAGTGAAATTGCCTTAGATTTCACTACGGGCCCGTCAAGATCTTCATCGACAGATCAAGGAACCTTCATCCACGCTACGACCCAAACAGACAGTGAGCAGACCGTGGAAAGAGACACGATGGAGACGGACAGTGAACAGTCCGTTGATGGGGATACTGTTGCATTTAATCCGTCTCAATACCGTCGAAAGGGTCCTTTCCAAAGCCCGGCTAGGTATGTCCCTATCGTATCCGCGGTATTGTACCTTTGGGGGGCTTGGGTTGTTACTCAAAATGTCGCTTGGGACGACCAAAGTCAGCCAACTTTGACTGGCAGCAGTTCTGGGTGGAGTAGTTCCATTTTCATCAACAGCGCAAAGAAGAGTAGCGTACCACACTTGGATCGGGCTTTGACTGGGTTGTTGATTCTCAATATTGCATCTACCTCTAGCACCGCCCTGTATGTGGCGTCACGGACTCTGTTTGGTCTGACATTTACTATCGCGAAAGGGATGGAATTGAATCCACCTGCTGAAGTCTGGCGCCAGAAGTGGCTACGCCTAATGAAAGGCGTATCAAAGAAGAGCAAGTTTGATGTACCTTGGGCAGCCGTCCTAATGTCTGCCTGGCCAATCATATTGCCTTTCATGAAATATATCCCAGGAAACACATACCTGACGGTGAGCAAAGTTCCCGTCATGCCGTCGTGTGCTATATCTAATTTATGTTGGGCACAGGTTATCGATGTGGTCACTGAGATGGGTTCTGTCTCATGTATACTAGTGTGGGGCTGGGAATCCTTTGCTGCATATCGCTTTTTTAAATGGTCAGTAACAATCTTTTATGGCCTGATAATATTGACTAAATCGTTTTGCTGTTTCAGCTGCAAAGCCCATCCTGGTGCGTTGGGTGCTATCAATGAAAATATAGTAAGATTTGGCGACAGTGGGTGGTACTACTTCCACTTGTCTATCTCCTTATTCGCCTCCATCGTTTGTCCGATCATTGTGTTCGTTGGGGGCGCTTTCACCGTCAGCCATAACGCGAACGCAACCCAAGGCGTCGCAACATTCTTAGTAGTAAGTGCTCACATGATTGATATCGTTCGCGAGCGAAAGCCTCATTAGTGACTAGGTTGCCATCTTTCTGGGGCTCACCATTGTGCTCAAAATCATTCGCTGGTCGCTAGATCCCGATCCTTGGTGGAGCTTGGACAGATTCCTTAGTAATCTAAATGAGGGTAAGAAAGTCAAGAAAATGTATGGGGAACTCGATACATTGGCGACAAAGCACGTTGATAAAAATCATAAGACAGAGCCCAGGTCGTGGACTGACCTTGGGGGCATTATTAATTCGGACTGGCTATTCAATACGCTCAAGCAGCTTCTAAAGAAGCTTAGATAAAGATAGGGATTCAATCACAAGTCGTATCAAAGATCAAGATCATTTGAGTCTGCGAGGAATGGCCAGTACAGTACCGTCCTCTTTGGACAAAAAAGTTTCAAGTGGAGCTCTCATAATCCGGCAGGGACTATCTTGAAATGATATTTGAAAATGCGACTTTCCAGTTTGCTAGCCACCTGGAGTTCTAGCTTGTCATCTTCGATCTTTGAAAGATACGCCGAGTCCTGGACAGGCACGAACCTAATCCTATGTTTCGTGACCAATCGCTGGGGCTGAAATCCATCCTCAAGATTTCCCACATAGAGTTCCAAGAAATCTCTGTCATTGGTTGTCAACATCACCACTGTTAAGTCGTCCTCGGCGACTAGAATTGTCTTTAATCCAGGCATAGCGACAAACTTCCTCTCGGTCCAACCTTCTTCGGCTGTCCATACGCACCGAACAACGTAATGTTCATGGGTGACAGCAACAAATCCTCTCGCGTTGTACAATGGCACAATTTCGGTGATGAATATTCGATTGTCATTGATTTGCTGAGTGAAATCAATGAGACATTTGAGCGAATGGGTTATATGAGAACGTCAATAACTTACGTCATCTTTGATGGTAGACTGCGCGAGGAATAAACCGTCAGCGTTCCACATGCTTACGACAACATGGTGTCTTCGCCTGTGTGCATGGTAAAGTGTTCTCCCATCTTTGGAGAAAATGAGATCCACATGGCCTCCAGGTAGAATATCTCTTACTTCTCCAACTTTCATTTGATCTTTCTGTGTCTCGATCAGGGGGACACTGGTGGACGAAGCAAAACTCTGGTCACTTGAATTTGTTATGGATCTCACGGGTACGCTTAGACTTTGCCGATCAGCATCAGCCAATTCGTCATAAGTCTATGGGGGATACTTACACATGAAAATCCGATACTCGGTACATGCGAACACGGGCGTGCAGCCGATTTTGCTTTTTGGGATCACAAGCGACGGCGAGGAGATTCCCTTTGGGAGATAATGCGACACCATTCAAGCGGGTGACCTCCGCTAATCGTACTGGAGTATGTGCCTTTGGGGGGTCCAAATATTGTATGCTCAACTATAATAGGTTAGCGCATCTCTATATTAGTAAAAATATGGGAACAAACTTGAGTTGGGTCATTGGGTGCGGTCTTTTGTACTATACATATAGCACTGATGCCACAGGCTCTGGAACTTGGTAGAACTTCATCTGACCATTTCAATTTTGTAACGACAACTTCTCGCTGTTTGAAATGAGTGCCGTTTTGCCCATCGCCATCGTAGAAAGTGATCTGTTCTGGAGAGTAGTGGAATACACGGCCATTCGGCGAGTGTTTGCAAAAGGACCCCGGTAATGAATTAGCGAACTCCAATTGGTACGTCGCTCGAGCCACAACCTGTTCCTCGCGCATTCCAGCACCCATAACAGCCATGACATTCCTCAGGTGTTCATACACGTCTTGAATACTTGCACGAGATTTCTCATGCACTAGAATACTTGACTGTATGTACTTAAGGATTCGAGTTGCGATATTGGCATATGGACTGGCTCTCTTTTCGTTACTTGATATCATGTTCTTAATACACTGCGTGACTGCTTTGGTACAGACGGTGTCGCGTATCCTCAACTTCGAGCGCTTGATTTGGTAGAAGACATCCAAGTTATCATTACCTTTTGCTTCAGCACGACTTGTAGCGAATGCTGTGATGGCATTGGGACCGCCGCCATCCTGGTGGTTATACAATAAAACTAAGAGCAAAATACAGCCAAATGACCACACGTCGCTTTTAGTGTCAATCTTGCCTTGCTGTATTTCAGGGGCACGGTAAGTGCCAACACGGAAGAATTGAGAGGGTGGGGGATGACCGACGACCTGATCTTTGGACCGAGTGAAGAGAAAGGTTTCGCCAAAGTCGCCGATCTTGAACACAACGCCTTGAGAAGCTTGAGCGGCCTCAGGATCATGGTAGATGAAAATATTCTCCGGCTTCAGGTCACCGTGAATGTAACTTGCGTTCTCGTAGTTGCCAATCAAACTCTTTTTTTCGTCATGATGTAGCCATTTGAGACCAAGGCATATCTGTAACATTTGTTGCAAATTGCGTAATCGTTCGTCGAGGTCGAGGTCGTGAGTTCGCTCGTGCTTGAAGTAGAATGCCAAGTCAAAATTGGCAGGCTCGGAGAAGATACTTGCGGCTTTGAAATCATGGTTATCGAATTTGATGGTAATGCTGCATAACGCCCTAGCGATGCTTGGAGGAGGGTTGGCAACGTGAAAGCTCCGAGAAATGTGATTTTCGTTTTTGAAAGATTCATACGAAGACCCATCAGGATCGAAATCTTTTCTCACTAATGGTAGTGCCTACTGATTGGTGAGTTTTTTGTCATCGTCTATCTGGCCAGATCAGTGGACAAACCTCTGTGTTTTGAGATACAACACGCCTGTCGCTCTGTGTGTAATGACCACGCTCGATCTCAACCCCATGAACTATTCCAAATGCCCCAACTCCAAGCGACCATGAGCTCAAGTAGGGCAAACATTGTTCCGCATTGACTGCCTGCCCAAAACTGCCTTCGATGAGCTTAATGGCTTTATTTTTCGCCTGTGTTTCCAAGAATCCGTCGCCTTCTTCACCGAATATATCAATCGCCTGTGCTCTCCCGAAAGGTAGATCTCGATCAGAGTGCGTACAAGGAGGATGCTGACGTAGAAACTTGTCCTCGAAGGTGTTCATCATGGAAAGGGATCCATTGGCAAGAATGATTAGGAAAATGGCGGCAAGCCCGGGTTGGCGAAGGATCCTGTCGGCAAATTCGCGTCTCTCCTGGCTGCCGGGGAAAATGAGGTGACCGAAGATCACCGACTCCAAATGGGGCTCCAGTATTTGGGATGCCTTCCCATCACGTATGAAAAATGTGTCATCGTATCGAATTCGACCGTCATGGGCGGAAATTCTCTGTCCAGGAGAAAGTAGCTGTTCTTGCGCTTGCCGAAGTGCCTCGGGCAAACGGTCGGCCATGGGCAGTTTGATTGCTGGTAAGAGCCCAGCGAAGCGCGAGAACTTGAAGGGTTTGTGTTGCCCTGCAGGTAGCCATTAGGATGGGTCGGCGGGCGAGCGCGATGATCGTTGTAAATTAGGTAGTTCGCCCAGGAACACGGGTCGCCGCCCGGTAAGGCTTTCTGCTTGATGACAACATCAAGGTATGAAGAGAAGAGCTACCCCTTCCCAGATTACAGCTGACCTCGGTCGTCATACTATGTATGAATGGCCTGCCCTAGTCTTATCAGTTGGCTTGTTGGGGCAGCGAGGGGGTCAGGTAGGAGCGGACACTAGCTGAGATCCCTGCGCACTGCCCCGTTCTGCCAGTGACGCGGGACGACCAGGCGAACCAGGTAGCAGCGGGCGACCCAGCGACCATGTTAATCTCGATTCAGCCGCGTCTCAGCAGCTCAAGCGCCAGACACGACTGAAGACCTGTATTTTACGTCCCCTATTGCAGCTTATCCCAGCGAGACTGAGGAGCCTTATCATGCCAGGTGAACCAGGTTTGTCTGGGTCTCATTGTGGCTAGCATTTCGATTTCGCGTGCGACAAGATAAGCAGGGTGCAAAACCGCACATCTGTGCTTTGGCTTGCTGAGACAACATCTAGCAATACGTTTTTTGAGACGTGGCGTGCGTGTATTCGTCGGCACTAGTGGCGCAGCGCTCCCTGGACGCGCTGTTAAAGAATAACAATGATTCCTCATCTGTCATGGACACGAGTGCCTATACAGGTGCATCTGTCATGGACACGAGTGCCTATACAGGTGCATCTGTCATGGACACGAGTGCCTATACAGGTGCATCTTCGTGAAGCTCTTGAAGCGCCAAAGAGCCGAATATTCCTCGATCGGTTTGGAGTTTATAATTTTGGGCTGTGGAGAGGTCGGAGAAAAGGGAGCTTGGGCTGGGGGCGGAAACCTATCAGCATCATTAGACGATCTGACGGGACAAATCTAAGTGTGGTGGGATTAACGCTTAGTATCGTTGGAAGATTGAAACAATAATTAGGGCAAGGCTTCCTCGCTCACTACAGGGACCCAACCGCTTGAAACCAGAAGCCAATACACTAAGCATGGTACATATACAGCATGATATAGTGTCCTACAGCCCAAATCGAAGTCCACAATCGCTAAGGGGAATATGGGTTGTGCAACAGCCGCAGCGCAGTACTTGCCGAGACTGCCGACATCCACTATGCATGACGAATGATCCTATTCCATGCAGATGATAACTTATCTCGCTTAACTCTGAATAACTTGCAGACAAATATATAGCCTCCAGTCATCCAAGTATGGTGTCTTGGTGAAATGTTACCCTCCCAATTTGACAGCACGTACAAGGCGCCCAAGGCCCTAGGGCCTGGCGACTACTATACCTATGAATGCGATGCGCTAAGTTAGTGAGATCATTACCTAGGTATGCTCGTCATGCTGGCAAATCCCTCAAACCCCCGGGGCAATCAATCTCAGGGTCCACGGGCGCAATAAAATAACTAAATACACACTAATCAGGAAAATATGATCATTTTAACGGTTCTGCTTCTCTGTCCTGACTAATAAATGGACAAGCAATTTCACGGAAATGTGAAGATTTCAGCTCGTCAGCAGGAAACTAACAACGAAAGGTTCTTGCCTGTCCACTTCACAGCCCTCCGCTGCATCCAAGCGACATATGGGAAGTCCTGGGCTCAGGCTTGTCTTTGGCATCGCCATCTTTGGTCTTGGCTTTCTCTTCAGCGCAAACGCAGACGACATCAGCAAATGTTCCTCCGATTGTGCTGGGACCTCGCGGCTGGTACCATGGCGGCATCGAATCCGGATGATCTTTGATCTTTCGCAACTTGCTATACGGATCGCTCTCTGGTCCATATTCAGATGTGCCAAATCCGTCGAAGCGAATCTTCCACGTCATTGGGAAAGGCACGAGTTCATCCCAGGTTGGAGTGAGATACGTGTCGGTCTCAGGCTTAAGGACATAATCAGTCAAGATCTTTTCGGCTTCTTCCTTGTCGAGATGCTTGATCTGTTCCCTGATCCAATTGACTCTCATGGGCGCCATGTAGTTCGCGTAACCCTCAACCGTTCCATCGAGATGGATCCGCTTAAGGTGTCCCTGCGCATCGTGACCACGGCGGGTATTTCTCATCTGCGCGAAAAACTTGATCATCGATGTCAAGGAGATGTCTGCAAAGCGTCTCGGCGAAAAGGCAGCATATTTGTCGGCAATACTCAGTTGAGAGGCCAGGAGTCGAATCTTTACCTTATTCACCTCGACTTCGCCACTGCCCTTCTCTTCGAGTTTGGAAATGGCCTTTGACTAAAGTTGTGTATGTTAGTCTAGGATCAATGAGCTTTCATTGCTGATGTGAGCTTACCACGTCGAGGATAACGATCTTGTCCTCCTTTATCTCTGCAGGGAATGTTTTCTTCCCCGTTGTCTCTGCATCATTCTCTACTTCAAACGTGTACGACGCCGTTTCCTTTGCTTTCCGCACAATCGGCAATCGAACTGTCTTCTGAGCCATCACTTGGACCATCCTTTCGATAGTTTTATCGTCATTATCCATGGCACACCTTTGAACCTGGATCCACTCTGGCTTCGAGCCCTTGATTGGTCGACCATAGGCGGCATCGTAAAGCTCCTTCATATAGCCGTTCAAGGTGGCCGTGAACTGGTCATGATTAGCGAGGTTCACAAATTGAGTCGACACTTAAACTACTTACTGATACAACCGCGTTGTAGGCGAAGTCAAGACAAACAAGGAGAAGGATGGCAGCAGCTCTACGTTGGTCCTTCTCATAGCCGAGCACCTGCTTGGCAACGAAAACTCCAAGCTCGTGCATAGGATTAGTCTTCCTTTTCCCGAAGAATGCCCTTGTGATGTCCCATTGATCGGCTTCCCATATTGTTCCGTTCTGCGTCAAATCGATCAACTTTCGCATCGACTCCTTGAAAGCCTGGCGGCGCTGCATCCACTTGGTTTCATCGGCATTGTATGACAGGAATACTTGGCAGTTTGTGATGTGCTGATAAATCTCATTCTCACTGTACGTATTCTTGTCTTCTGTGGGAACTTGACGCAGCTTGTCGGCGAAGCCGAGAAAGTCGGCGATGTATCGTGTGACCACGGGAATAGCAAAACTATTGTGATGTCAACTGAAATGTCAATGTATATGCAATATTGCGCTGCAAGACTTACTCTCTCGTGGCATCAATCTGAAAAGCCGAGTTCGTCATGGATACTGACTCTCTCTTGATGATGAATTTCATCAGATCGCCGAGGTACTTCTTCAAATCGACCTCGACATCCTTAATGTAACCGTCCAGGGAGTCGTGCAAGGTGTCATACGGTAAGTCAGGCGTATCCGAGTTCAGAATCGTGTTCACTACTTTGGGCAAGTTCGCCTCGTAGTCATAGACAGGGTTCTTGAATTTCTTTTTCTTTTCTGCCTGGAGAATGATGTCGATGTTATTGTACGTGGCAAAATACCATGGCTTCACGGGTTTCTCCATTCGTTTCACAATGACATCGCTGCCTGGCTTCTTCGACTGGTTTGCACTCTTCACGACGGTTTCTCTGAACCGATCGCCGTATCCCTGAGCCTCTGCGTACATTGCATTCTGGTTCCCCGTGTAGAATGGATGGAAGAAGCGGATGGTGTCATTTGGGAACCATCCTGGGAATGCACGCTGAATCAAGCGGTGAAAGACGGAACTCTTGCAGATCTCATTGTTGGGTGTAACTTCTTTCATGCCCCAGGAGGTTAATGAGTTTGTGTTCCAGTCGACTGTGTAAAACCGATCCGAGCGCACGAGGGTGATGGCATCCGAGAAAATTGCAGACCAAAGTGCCGAGCTGGACTCGCTCGGACCAGGATCCAAGCCCATGTACTCATCTGATTCGCAGAAGATACCGGGATACAACTCAATCTTGTCGGGGTGCTCATACAGATCTCGGAGCGCATCCTGGATGTCGACATTCTTCGACACGCTCTCGAATGTTTCATGTCTTGGCAAGCCGAAAAAGTCTCGAAAATCGTTCAACGTGCCGCATTCCCATCTCCGAGCTTGCTGGATGCCCATGATCTCCACTGCCTTGAGACATCTGGGAACATTACGGGGACCAAAATTGGATAGAGGGTCATCCATTGCAGAATTGAGTTCATCGACCATCTGTTGGTCGTCAAAGAGATTTGTGATTTTGTTCCGCGCAAAATGCCTCGAGTGCTGGGGTGCTCCCGGAGGAGCAGTTCTTTGCTTTGAAGTTTCAGCGCCAGCATAATCACTCATGGACACTCCGCTATCTGAGCCATTTTCGCTTGGTCGTCTCCCAGAAGTGTCATTTGCAGGGTCTTGCCCAGATGGATCTGGGATGCCAAAAGTCACCTCCCATGGCTCGGGGTCATTCTTGCCCCTCTCCTTGTCGTGTGCAGCTTTCTGCTTGAGTGCTCCCATCCTCTGCATGAAGATAGAGAGTGCATCCTTGTCATCTTTGAAATCTGCCTCTTTGAAATGCATCGCATCTTTCATATAATCGATGGTGTAATCCTCATCCTTGCGAGAGATTGCACAGTGGAAGCGGTACAGAAGATTGAACTCAACGGTGACCTGGTTGCCAATACCGCGGCTCGTCTTCTTTTGGTCAAAATCGGCACGGGGATCAAGAGTGAAGTTGGTGTTGAACTGGTGGAATCCCATCAATGCTCGCAAGTAATCGTGGACAGAGATCTGGATGTACATTCCGCAAGTGATCAGGCGTGCGGTATTGAAGAGATCATCATCTTGTTTCTTCCAAGCGGCCTCCCAGGCATCCTCGAACTCCACACACGATTTCTCGAAAGCTTCGAGTTTCTTGGGATCGTCATCTTTGAGCTTCAACTTCTTTTGCTGAAGACGAAGCTCGAGTTCCTCGGTCTTTTCATTGAGTCTCTTCTTCAGGTCAGACTTCCTGAACTTGTCAATGAGATCAAGAGCGGCTCGTCTTTTTGCTTCCGATTCTTCTCGCTCTCTTTTCTCTTCCAAACTCTCACCTGGCACTTCTTTGAGAGCCTGCGGTGCTTCTCCTGGTCTTGCTGCTTGAACTTCTCTCCATATCTCCTCATACTCTTCGCATAGACTTTTGACTTTGGCATCAAGAGGCACGCCTTGGTCAGGAAGATGCGCTAGAACCAAAGAGACCAATTTCGTTTTTCCGTACATTTTTGGTACTCTAAATCGGCCGTTCTCGTTGATTCTCAGGAGTTGGCGTGCAGCGTAGTTGTGATAGCGGTTGTACATGACTAGCATGATGCACACGCCAGGTGGCTGTCTCAACAGCCGGTCTTCGGCGAACGTATCAGGTTTTAAAAGGCCAAGCTTGTACTTGTCGTCCCGAACCTTGCGTTGCATCTCCTCTGTGTATCCATACAGTGGGGACAAGTCAAGATACGAAGAGCTATCCGAGATGTTCTTGTCCTTTTCATTGGTTCTGAATATGTCATGGATGATGATGGTCGCGTGGTAGAGGAGCATGGCGGAGAGGCCGGACTGGCTGACCCGGCCGCCTTCCCCTCGGGCCATCAGCTTGTCAAAGAGATCAGAGGGGTCAGGGAGAGCACCGAGTTGAGCGGTCTTGGAAGGTACCGTTTTGGCGTACGGGGCTCCTGCTTGGCCAAGGTGTGGATTGATGGCGCTGTTGAACTTGCCGTCCTCAGTGCGGTACTGGAAGGCGTCGCCAACGTACGTCAACGGTGCTATTCAGGGTCAGACCAATTACTATGATCATATCATATGAGACTTGCAGGCTTACGGTGTAACATTTTGTCATATTTACTTTTCACTTGGTCATTGATAAAGTTTTGCCGATTGACACTGTAATCGGAAAGGCTGCCGATAATTGATGAGCCAGCTTCCAACTTCACACCCTCGGAATTAGTAGAGTGTCTAGGAAGCAATGATCGGGTAGCTTACGTCAAGTCCAGCACCCTTGAGAAACCCATCGGTGACACTCTTCAATGCCGGCCAGTTTTTGGGTTGAAATGCAGCTTTCACATCTCCCCAGGAGCCGACTTTGGGAACAATGGGATCCTACATACTTGTTAGTAGCGAAACTTGAAAAGGGACCGCTGTTCACATACCCCAATGAGATTGTCCCCATGGAACTTTGCGTATTTCTTGTCAATTTCTTTCTTGTTTTTGAGCTGTAAGGTGAGCTGCATCAGCTCATCTTGCGTTTGGTTGCTCATTGGCTCCCGAACGGTATGGCCGTTCATGGTGGCAGAGGATAAGCGTGGCTTCAACGTAGATGAAAATGGTGGGAGCACGGCCAGCTCAAGGAATAGGTTTCAATTCGACACTCTGTGCAATAACCTGATGAACGTAAGAGCGTGAGGGCTCTTGAAATAATAAGAAATGAAGATTGAGCTCTGGAGACTATGTATTAGAGTTGCAGCAAGAGCCTACCTAATTGTGTACTCCCAGTCGTGCTACTCAAGCAATAGTGTAACCTTCTCATTTCCAGAAAGGTTAGAGAGTCGACCCTTAGTCTGCGACTTCAGACATGATAGTTGCCACCGGCGAGGTCTAGAACGCCCAAGAGATGTGTGTGTTCACCACATTTCGATCCAATTCCGGGTGACGCTTGATAATATTCAGATGCCGCATTAGCTGAATACGAATTTTCGTTTTCTGACCATTCCAGTATCTCCTGATTCTAAATCATACAAGGACACATCAATGTGGCTAGCTGAGACTCAGCTATTGTACGAAGTATGGAATGTCAGCCTATAAAGATTGAAACAGCAATGATCAGCCCAAAGCTAAGACAATCAAAGTTTGCAGCTGATTACATATGCTCCGAAGTATCACAAAGTAATTTGAATTGGGACTATTAGAGACTACGTGCTGTGGGTGTAGACAAGGTTTTATCTGCATGGACGCACAGTGTTGTTGCATTGCGCCTCAACCTGCATTGGATATTCAGTGGCCATGTGGCTGCAGGTGCTGAAAGGTTATACCTCCACATCATAGTGAGCAGCGCAAAGTTACGTTTAGGTGGAATGCTATTCGTCCAAAACCGGGCAAATTGTTCCGGCCGGCAACAGTTCAGCCTTATTGCATTCCTTAGCCACTTCCCCATTCGTACACTCAGCTCTCAAGCTAACCGCCACCCGCCGCCAACGCCCGGCAAAAGCCCTATTGCTGACTTCAGCTGGCATTGACTTCAATGATTCTTGAACTCTCGCTGGAAATGGCATAGCCGAATATGGGGTATTGCTAATGCGTAAAGCTCAAGTGGCCGGCAGTTACGCACGCCACACGTTTCACACGCGACCAAACAACGACGGGGGAGTCTCGACCTGGCCCATATGGAAAGTCTAATCGGTGTCTCACCTTAGTCAGTTGAAAAGGTTGACTTTGTAAATGCTTCTTCATACCTCAAGACCTCTACTTTTTGCCGTCGTCAGAATCGCCGTCCGTAGCTCACATCTATTTTCTCAGCGCTGCTTTCAGTTGTCGAGTCAATTCAAGCAAATTTGTCAGAAAGACCTACATTTTAATTAGAGGCTTATTCATTTTCGCTTCACCCAGTCTTCTACTCGCTTATCACAATGTCTCCATCTCTGGATATCGGAGAGTACGTAACGGCACCTGCAGGTGCTAGCAGAAGTCCCTGCCCCGTTGTCAATGCTCTCGCCAATCATGGCTACCTCGAACGGAATGGACGCAAGATCTATATGGAGGATCTCAACGCGTCCATGAGCCACGTCGGCATGAGCAATCTCCTCGGCTCCGTCTTTGCCATACCGACTTATTTCGAATATCACAACCCGGCTAAGGCATACATGAAAAAGCCTGTCGGCTTCTGGCACAGACTATGGTCTCTTCTCAAGAACCCATACTCGTTTTTTGACTACTTTGGCTGCTGGAATCCTAGCCAGATTCGCGATGGCAGGAAGTATCTCAATCTTGAGGACCTTGCTTCCCATGGCGCCATTGAACACGATATTTCGCTTTCACGTCGGGACGTTGGTCAAAAAGAAGGAAACAATGCTCTCCAGAAAGACCTTATTGAGGAGATGCTGGATTACTCCTTTGACGGCGTGACCCTCACAACCGACGACCTCGGCAGGTTCATCAAAGCCCGCATTCAGCGACAGCTTCAGGATAATCCAGATTTGGTGTACGGTCCTCCAGAACATCAAGTGAATTGCGGCCAAATCGCCTTGATGATGGGTTGTTTTGGAGATGGAAAGACGATTCCAGTCGAGTACGTCAGGGCCATTTTCTTGGAGGAGAGACTGCCGATCCGAGAAGGTTGGAAGAAGAGGTCTTTGTGGAGGACCATGGGCCTAGTCGAGTTCTTCGGTGCTGTCAAGAGAATGGTCACAGCATCGGGGGTGCAATTCTGATCTGCTAGTAATGTTTCATAGTTTGCTTTGCTTGGCTAGTGTTTGATACCACGTATAATGGTGGGACACTCGCGTAGTAGTGCCCACCGCAATTCACGTGCCCAGGTATATTAGATAGCTCTGTAGCACATCTCTTTCATTGCTCTACATGATTAATTAATCATCTTTCGATACGTTAGCGATTACATAATCCTCTTCGTATTTGCTCAGGGCAGAATCGCTGCGATAGCGCTGAATGAAGGAGAGTCGAAGGAAGTGTCAGGATGAATCAAAATGCCAAAGCCAAGCTATTGCAATTGAAGTCTGTCCAAGTTGCCAATGTACAGCTTCGTATTTCGGAATCAAGCTCCTAGGTTTAGCTGAAAAACTGACGATCAGAGCTTATTCTAAAAATCAGTAAGTAAAGTTAATATCCCTGGTCATATCAGCTTCCTTCTTCTCTTTGGTAAGCTTTGGTAAGCTTTGGAACATCCGAAAAAGGAATATGGTGGTAGTGGCTTTGCTGGCGCATACGCTATATTGCTAATATTGCCCAGAATAATCAACTGTGCTCCATACGGAGCGGCCCGTCTGTAGTGGGCTTGGATCAAAGCAGCTGAAATGCCCTAAAGCGGGGGCTCAGGTGCCGGAACCACAACAGCTAAGCTTCACTAGACACAGAAGTTGGGGCTTGGGGAAGACTAGCTGAAATCCCCCAAAGCAGAGACGGGCTATAGTCTAGACTGCTGTCATAAGACATGGCTTTTCGAAAGATTGCACCAGAAGTAATGGCATGTGTCGAAATGTAATTTCGTTTCTAGTGGAATGCTATCCAGCACCCAGAGCTAGCTGATGGCCTCCGCCCGCGGCTAGTGCGCGTCGATTGAGATTCGCCCATTACTTCTTGATATATTCGTCTCATAATCGTTGAATCCAGCTTGCCCAGCAATCTCTGCTCACTCTCCAAACTGTCTTTCCGGTACATCAATCTACTTGGATGAAGATAAACCTCACTGTCACTGCTGCAAACTTATCATTGTCAATATGTCCTCTCTTCACCACTACCTCCCCGCCCTCAAAGGCATCGCCATTGCCGGCAGTCTCATCAATGGCGGTACCATGACATCTGGTTATCGTCTACTGCCTTCAGTCTACCCCACCGTCCAAAAGTCGCCCAACGAGGCTGCCAAACAGTGGGAGTACTTCTATTGGTCCATGTCTGCCACTGTACCATGGGTGGACTTGACCACCATCATCGCTATCGGCACTATTGCCTACGATGCATACAAGACGGACAAAGCTGCTCTACCCTGGAAGATATGGGCTACGGCCGCGGGCATTATGCCAATTGGCTGGGTATGGGTACGAAAAGTGATGTCGGTGCCATCGAATCAGCTCCTGGCGATTTCCAGTCCGAGTGCGGACGAGAGGGCGCCTTTGAAGGCTGTCAGCTCGCAGAATACGCTGGACCTCTTGAAGGAGTTCAATGCGCAGATGAGCTTTAGGATGATGTTCCCGTGGGTGGTTGGTGGACTTGCTCTGTGGGCTTCCCTGGGTTTCTAAGGCAAATTTAATGACTGGATTCAGGCAGTTCTTAAGTCGAGAAGGATACTCAAGGTTAGGTGCCTATGTTCCGTCGCAACCAGATTTGAAAGCTAGAGGCGTCAGCAAGACGAACAAGACTATTCCGTACCCGCGGCACTAGTGGTATGATCACCGCTAGACTGCCTCCACATGCCCTATCACTGCCCCCGATATAGCTAAGGTCAGGTAGCTTTAGGACACCTTGAACTAGGTTAGGGATGGATCAACAGATCTTGGCGGAGATGTATAGTAGCTTGTCCATCTGCACTTCATTATTACCATAAGACAGGCCAAATAACTGCAGTCTGTCCGATTGTTCGCGTTATGGAAGGTGCTTCGACCCCTCAGTTCCGTGAATAATCGTTCGTGCGTTCTCACGCGACGAGGGTATAGTCTCCTGGCCTTCATCCATGCACTCGAAGGAAGTGCATAGGTGGTCGCAAAGCTTCGTGATGAAGATGCGGCATCAATCAACGAGCTCTAAATTCTGTGCCATCAAAGGGCTTCATCATGCATGCGACGATCAATGAGCACGGGCTCAGAATTTTCAGCCGGGTATAATTCTTCTTGATGTTCCAATCTATCTCCACCAATTGCACTATAACAATTCACGTTGTCGGTGTTCCAGGTAGTGAATATCGCTGTCTCGACCGACCGTAGCGAGCGCATGCGCCGAGCCGCCTCGACACCCATTCGCCGCCAGAACAGGCAACCCGAGAGATACGAATGCGATTCTAGGGCGTACAGCGTAGGATTTGCTTGTGCCTTGCAAATTAGTGTTAGGAAAACATTAGAGAATCACCCAGCAAGCGTAACATTTGGCTTTCTCGTATGACGTGGGCCGTTCCCCGAAACGAGCGCACCCGGCTTCCGAAAGAACTAGACCCTCGCAACGCATGGTGCTCGCATGCATATGCAAGGCGGCTGAGGAAACATGGAACATAATTCCGTCTTGGTATTCACAGTCGGTGTCAAGCATGTTGCATATGTCACCTACGAATAAGGTAATCTCGGCGTCCGTCCCGTTGGCTTTGGCGAGAAAGATCCCCGTTTTCGACGTTTTCTGGGGAAGATTCCAAGTTTCAACTGCCCGTGCGTGCATGTATTCCGTGTGTGGGGTGGAAGAGTTTTCGCGGGGAGATGCAGGCGCCATGCGCTCGGATGCATTCCGTAGAGCGCTGGAACTCTTTTTTCTTACCGGCCCAATGAGCCCGGCCAACAGTAGTTGGTGGTTGTGGTAGCGAACGCCTCTGCCAATCTGGCGGGGTAGTACCTGACATGGGTCTAGGAAACCTACGCCCGTAATTGCATTATACCAGGTCCGTGTTCTGCTTGTCTGCCATTCAGTGGGTATGCAGGGTATTGAATGTGCCACGCGGTGGCGTTGACTATTGGAGGTGGAGGACCTCCTCATGGCTGGTGAAGGCCATCAAACATCATTTCGCATCCAGTCTGCATCCTGAAAACATGGCCTGCCAGGAACCGAGGTCTTACGGAAGCTGTCACTCGAACTAGTGTCAAATATTCACGATTTCCCATGTCCGCTATATAAGGTTTCGGTGCAAAGACACTCTAGTTCCAACTCAAAATTCTGTTATTTCCGCTGCTGCAACCTATATTCCAATACTACCGGATGTTTGGATGATCGTCTCTTGGCCAAGTGTAATCTACAACCTACAATCATTGGAATTTCACATCAGAATGGATTTTTCAGATCCGGAAGTCTTTGCGGCTTTACCACACGACAACCGCGGTAGTGTCGTTATTGGTACCGTGTGCTTTGTCTTACTCGTCGCGTCACTGGCGACTGGTTTAAGGCTTTACACGCGGCTCGCCATTGTGCAACAAATGGGCGCTGACGACTATATAGTTGCAATTGCTTTGGTATGTTTTCAAAACTTATTCACTTTCCAAGGCCAGCTCCCTGACCTGAAGTTACCAGCTCTTTGCATATTGCACCGGCATCTCACAATGCGTTAGTAGGTTGCCAGCGCCCAACGTTCTTCGAAAGCTACTGACTTGTCTTCATACACCCGGTCTGGCCTGGGCGCCCACATCTGGGATGTCATTTATGCGAAAGGCCCAACTGGCATCAACGCCTACCTAGAGGCAAGCTGCCAATTCTTTCGCCTCTTCTTGGCTCGTGCTGACGCTTTACTACTAGAATTTCTATGTATCAATCGTTTTCTATAACACTGGTCTCTTCTTTACCAAGATGACCTTCTTGGCCCAATACTACCGCGTTCTGGCAATCAAGAAAACACGGCTCGTGCTCAAAATCCTCATGCTAGTGATTGGAGGGTGGTCCTTGTCTCAGGTCTTCGTGGGAATCTTTATATGCCAGCCTGTGGCAAAGTTCTGGAATGGTAGTCTAGATGGTCACTGCATACCGAATCTCCCTCAGTGGTACATCAATGCAGCTGGCAACATCGTGACCGACATTGCCGTTTTCATCTTGCCCCTGCCCGTCTTGAGTCATCTTCATCTGCCAAAACAGCAAAAACTCATTCTCCTAGGCATCTTCAGTCTAGGCTTCTTGTAAGTTATTTCCCCCGCCCCACGGCCACTTGTGACTTATCCAATCGATCAGCACAGTCGCCATTTCCATAATCCGCATCAAATATCTTCAACTCTTCACAGACCTCACTTACGAGAATACGGACTCGTCCTGCTGGTCCATCACGGAGCTCTGCTCGGGCATTACCTGTGCGTGCCTGCCGACGCTACGACCGTTAGTCGCCAAGTGGCTGCCAGCATTGGCCAGCACGCTGCGCAGATCGGCCAAGGATTCTCATGAAAAGTCACAACATTTGCGTCAGGACGTGGCTCACGATAGCAGTCCGTCCTCGGACACCAGCCGCCAATTGGGCGACTGGTACACAGGTATTGATAGCCACGAAGAGCTTTCCCGTCCGAAGGATATAGAGCTTGGTCGTCTTGACAGTGGCGATCTGTCGGAAAATGTCATAGGCCTCGAGGCATCGCGAAAGGAGTTGAGCTGAGTGGCAACAAGGCGTACTCATGCTCATGAAGTTTTGGAAAATTGAAGTTGATCATTTCTCATACATGAATGTCAAATGCGTTCACCAAGGGAGATATGATCCAATGATTCTATCAAATTGAGCCTTGGGATCCTGCAGCCCAAGGACTAGTGATCCTTTTATATATCCATAAGCCAGATCATTTCCACTTCACTTTCGAGAATTGTACCCATTCGCTAGCGATTCATAATATCCTAAGTACACGTATATAATGCTCAACCCGTGCCTTTCTAAAACGGCTCATTCTTGCAGATGAGCTCCTTGCTAGGCGCCGGGCACTGCCAGCCCGAATCCTCCTGGAAGAATTGAGCCTCGAAGTGTCCAACTTTGGTGCCAACACCGCTGTCCGTACAGGTAGGCGGGCCGCAGTAGTCGTCGGGGTTCCCCGGGACGATGATCTGAGCCGCGCCGCTGTAACCCGCACAGGCCTCGCGCACCTGATCGAACAAAGGACCGCACTCCTCATCTCTCTGGAGCTGTGCGAGGGCCGTCCAGGCAGTCACACCCAGTGACACATAGAGGTCGCACGACTCTCCTCCCCTGCAAACACCTTTCTGTAGGGCAAACTCGACAACGCTGGCAGCGCCGACAATGGAGTCCCTAACGAATCTACAGAACTTATCCTTGCCCTCGTCATATAGCTCTGCTTTTCCTCCAAGGCCCTCGCAGACGATGTTATTCAATTTAAGCTTGGTAGCCCGGCGTTCGAAGGAACTGGTTCCGTCGGCATGTCGGACGACAACGGTCTTCATCTCGGCTTTGGGGCTGTGGACTTCCATGCTTCGCTTCTCGGGATACCACATCTTGCCTTCTTCGACCATTCGCTTGGCCCATGTCTCGTAATCGGTTCCACTGTTGGAGAAGGCGTCGGCTCTGGTCATGGGGACCGTAGCGCGTGGTGCCAGGGAGTTTGATAACTTCGAAGCCATGGGAGTTCCAAGAACCTGATTTCGTTCGGTTAAACTAGTCTTTGAAGAAAGAGACAAATAAGTCCCAAATTCCACATACATATTGACAAAACAGCGCGACGAGGGCCACCTTGAGGCTGTCATGAAGATACATGATGATAGTTGTCGAAGATGGGGATCCGTTCAGTATATGCAGTTCGAAATGGGCAATCAAGCCAAGAATGAATAGATAGGTTTGTAAAAGAGGATGAGGTATTGGACTGTCGAGGCCGTTTGTAATAAGCGATAAAATATATAAATAATTATGGTGCAAGTATATGCCTCTACTTATACAAAATGTGCTTGTTAGATTATACGCAGGGAAGGAGGGCGACAGCTTTCAAAAATTTCTCAGAACTATAGGTATCTATTTTTAGGACAATAGGATTCGCATAAACCTTAAAAGCCTTACCCCAGATCCTCTGATATCATAATAGACAGATTATGCCCAGATTATTAGACGACCTTTTATACGAACAGTGCAGTGCTTATTGCGCAAAAAAAGGAAACATACGAGCTCGTAGCGAAACCATCCTAGCACCTTACCAGCTGCCGATAATTAAGACGCGAAACATCTTGTCCAGTTGGAGGCTGTGACACCATCCTACAATAATATCAGCACTATTTCGGAGGGTTGCTAACACCGTCTGGCAGGATCGTAGACATCACATTGTAGGATCGTCATTCTCTGGGAAACAAACTCGTATAGTTAGGGATTAGGCCTTGTTCAAGGCAGTGTTCACACCAATATGATCATATATCACATCTTGGCGGATGCGTGGAATTTGCAGTATGGGAATTAGGCAGGTAAGCCACAGCGCAAGATATGACATGGTATGAGTGTATGAGCACTTGGCGAACTATTTTTAAACGAATGCGAGTAGGTCCAAGCGAAACGAAGCCCTGCATCAATGACAAATTTGGAAACTTGAATATTTATATCTGTCGCTGACATTTATATTTTCCGCCTTCTCTTATCCATCTCCTCAAGTCTCATGCTCAACCTCCAACAACAACTTCAGCTGCCTTTTATCTACACAGAACTCGCCTCTATATCTTTAAGCTCAAAGATCTCCGGGAATTTTCATCCTCATTATCATCAAACATCATCAGTCAACAAAATGAAGCCCTCTGATGTTCTGATTCAGCTAGCTTTGGCCATGTCTGCCTCCAGTCTAGTAGCCGCCGATTGTTTTGGAGGCAGCAATACGCGTCCAGACCACGGTCTTGAGGTTATTGAGTTCTTCTATTCTGCGGGATGCGAGCTGCAGTCTCAGGAGATCGCGAGTGGAGGAGAGTTTGTGAAGACGGGCAAGTCGAGTGATGGTAAATGCCTCAACGTCCTCGTGAAAAACCACGGGGACGGCAGTAGGAAGGTCACGTCTGATCAGGCTGTCGATGCCTGGGCCCGGGAGTGGGTTGGCTGTGAGCACGGCGGCAAGAGAGGATATGATGACAATCTTGAGTACATGTAAGTTCACACCCGAGCCGACCACCGAGGATCCTAGGAGTGTAGTCTTAGAAGCATGCTGACATTCTGGCGATGTAGATGGCACCTAGACTGCTAAATCATTTGATTAGTCGAGACAGCAGCATTTGATGGTTTTTTGTCCCGGAAGGCTTTGCGGTAATTCAATATGGTAGTGAGGATTCACGATATACACAGGATTTTATCAAAATCAGTTTGTGTTGAGCAGTACAACGATCCTGATAAATAATTCTTTCTTGCCACGTTTCTCTTGAATTAAGATTTGTACTCTGGACTCTCCTAGAACGTTGCAAGCACGAAACTGGCCAAGGGTTACTATTTCTCTACTATTTCATAAGTTATATATAATGTGCTGTTGTGCAGTATTCGTGAAAGTACTTTTGAAGTTGGCCTTGTAATTCTCGTGGTATTTTACACATGCCGCCATCTCTCCACTGTCAAGGTTGACTTTTAGTATCTTGTCTTCGCGGGATGTCGTTATCTCTGAGTTGCCCTCGTATTTATGGCTTCTTTTAAAAAATGCTTATGCGGTAGTGCGTTTTCGACCTAAACATACACGAGGGTCCGGACATCCGCAGCCCTCGCGCCCGTCTACCAGGTGTGGGTAACTCTCCTCCAATGCCCTTTTTACGGCCGCCAAACATGTATCTTTCTGGTAGTGCTCCACATCGGGCCAGCCATGGGCACGATATATGTCGGCCAGCATAAATATTGGGTTCCTGTCCCCCTTTCCGCTATACCATTCGCTCTTGAGGACATGACGCGGGCTAATCGGGATCCAATGCAGCAGGCGGAATTGGTCCTTGCACAGCTCGAAGAAATCAGCAACAGCCCATGCCGGGCAATCGCATCGCCAATCCCATTCATCTCTGGGTGCGTAATCGCATGGATCGTCTAGGATGCGCTCACGCGTGGGAAATCGTGTGATGGAGTCGGGGCACTCGCTCCAGTAGACAATGCCTAACTCTGTATCGAGCAGGAACACCGGATTCTCCCGGTCGCCGAAGCCGAGGCCGACCACGTGCGGAGGTACATCATTCATGAAATGCTTTTCTGACATGATCCTTGATGTATAAGCATCAATGTGTCCACCCGTGAAATTGAGCTGCCAATCGGCCAGAATGCATTCACCTGCGCCATGGGCATCATTTAGATAATCGCCAGGGTTGCTCAAGTAAGGAAGGTGGGCGAGAAGAGAAGTCACTTCATCAGTCTTTCCAAAACTTTTGAGCAGTCTTCGGTCGGCATTGACGATTGACGGCCAGCCACCTTCGGGCGGCTCTATTATCTGACACGCCGGGAGGTAAACTTGCGTAAGGAATTGGTAATATGATCGTACAGCGGCAACACAGTTGTCCCGTGAATAGACAACGTCGGCGAGCTCAGGCATCTTGAAATGGGGGTATGTGCTAAGGTGATCGGTCCGGACTGCAGGGGAGAAAGATGTCGAGTGCACAGTAGACGAGACAATGAGGATGGGGTGCATCATCAATACCCATGAAAACGTCTTAAACCTTAATGCAGGAACAGATCTTGGCAACATGCCGGGCCGAGGGCGCCGCAAGCAGCCCTACTTCAGCTTCGTTGGTTGCCAAGATGTTGCGATGTGGTAGTGTACATTAGTCGACGCACCCTGGCACCAACTTAACCCTGATCTACCTTACGCTTGAAGACCATCTTCTAATTCAAGCCAACAACTCGCATCACGTACAATACCCGCAGTGGCACAGCGTACAGCGTGTTACCTCGGCCTACTAGGTTCATTGAATATAAGTAGGGAAGCTGCATCATATCAAGATCCTTGTATTATAATTCGCCAGGCGCTTGGTTGTCACACAAAAGGACGGGAATTCGCAAGTCTTTGTGTCAAACACCTGCAGACCGCCCCCTTTCAATCAACGCTCGTTTGCGAAACTACTTTATTTGCAAGATGAAGACAGTAACACTTTCTCCCGGGCTTCTGGCGTCCGCCACCGGCGGGACAGCTGGGCACTTGACGAATATGGCGTGGTCAACTCAAACGATGCATATAACTCCTATACCACGAGCGACTGAGATGGTTGAACAAGATGAGTACGGCTTAGGCACGACCACTCCAGATCCTTGGCAGTGTGCCACTGAGAATATCATGCAGGTTCGACTCCCGGGTCACTAATTACCCTTTCGGCTCCTCCTTCATTTCTCGAGATCTAACCTTGATGCTCCGAGCGAAATATGCTAAAACACCTCATACCTCAAAGTACTACGACGTGCCTACGCCTACCGGCCCACTATCAGATGCGCTCATCTCCTAACGTCCGTCACCTACTTCTTGGCACCCCCCATATTTCGGCACCTTAATTTTCGATGCGCTTATATTTTAATTATAAATTTTATTTAATTTCTATTTTAATTTTATTACTATAATAATATATTTTTTAAAATTATTGGGGTTTTTAAAATCGCTAAATTTATTAAAATTATCGTTAATTTCGCTAACCTCGATTTAAATTCTCCGAATAGCTTTAATATCGGTAAATTTCGAATTTAGGCTTATTTTAACCTTTTTACGCTTTTTAGCCCTATTAATATTAATTTATGCTTATAATACCTCGATTTTTCGTTAAATAATTATTAATTCGTAAGCCTTTTTATTAAAGCCTTTTTAAATTTTTCAAAATAATAAACGTTATATAAAAATATCGATATCGAGCTTATTAAATAAGCTAAATTAATTATAAAATTTATTTTTTTAAGGAATTAATTACGCTATTATTATTATATTTATTATTTATTTTTTATTTCCCTAATTATTAAAATATCTTTTATAAACCTTTTTAGCTTATTTAATAAAAAGTTTCGCATTTTTAAATAATAAAAGGCTTATTAAAAGCTTAGCTATATTTATAAATTATAACCTAATTTATTTTTAATTATTAATAATATTTTTTTTATTAAAGCTATTTTTTAAGCTTTATTATAATATATTAAAAAATTCCTCTTATTTATAATAATATTATTATTTTATTAATTAAGGTTTTTAAATTTTTTTTTATATATTATTTTAAAAAGACCGAAAATTAATTAATTAAAAAATTAAAAAATATGCGACGCATAAAACGGTAAAAATATTAAATATATTTTATTTTTAAAGCATATATATATAAATTCCGTAATTTCGTAATTTTTATAATTATTTAATATAAATAATTTAATTTTTTAAAAATCGGCTAATTAAATAAAAGGAATAAAAACGTTTTTTAATTATTCGATAATTATAAAATTTAAAATCTATTTATTTTTTAATACCGTAAATTTCCAAAAACGGAATAAGGTTAAATTTAAAAAAAACTATTATTATTAAATATTTTTTTTATATATTATAAATAAAAATAGCTTATTATTAATTACGGAAATATATTCGATAAAAATAATTTAAGCATATAAATTAAGCTATTTTTTTCGAATAAAACGAGCTTTTAATAATTTAAAAATAAATCCGTTTAATTTCTTACCTTTAAAAATATTAATTTCGTTTATATTATATCGGTTTATAAATTTAATAGCTATAATTTTAAATATAGCAAAATATTTAAATTATAACCTAATAATATTAATTATAGCTTTATTTATACGCTATAAATCGATAGCTTTATTTTTATAAACCTTTATTAATAAATTTTTTTAATAAAAAATTATATTTAATTTTTTTTAAAAAATTATTTATTTTTATAAATTTTTAGGATGCGTTTAGCGAATTCCTTTAATTATTAATAAAACGGCGATAGCCCTAAATTAGCCTAAATTCGAATTTAAATAGCTAAATAACCTTTATTAATCGGTAAAAGCCTTTATTAATTAAAAAAGGTAATATCTTTTAATTAAATATTTTATATTTAATTTTAAAATATTAATCGTAAATATAACGAATTATACGATCGGGTTTCTTAAATAAACCTGAAATATAAATTTAAATAGGTTTATGCTAATAAAATACGCTAGCCAAAAAAATAATTATATTAAATAAAAAAAAACTAAAATAATCTTAAAGGGATTTATAAATATAATCGTTAAAGCGTATTAAATGCTTTATTTATAAATAAAATAAATATTTAAATTAATTATTAAAATAATAACTATCTATATAACCGTAAAAATTCCGTCCTTAATATATCCATTTATTCCCTTATTAATATTTACCCTAATTACCTAAATTAATTAATAATTAATAATGCTCGTTAATAATTAATAATGCTTAATAAATTCCACTAATTACTTCTAAACGCTTCCGGCGAGTCACGTAATCTCCTATTACGTGGTTTTCCGTTTAATGGTCCTATTCCTTCTTATTCCGCTATAATCCCCTGGGCCTATGCTTTTTAAGCGCTAATATCCGTTATTTGCTGGCAAGGGTGCATATTCGTAATAGTAAAATACCTTATTTTATCGCAGCTTTTTTAATAAATTAACTTTATGCGACTTTTTTAAAAGCCTAAATAATATAATTTTCCGTATATAAAGGCATTATTATCTAATTAAATATTTTGCAAAATTTAGTGGTAATTAAATATAAATTAATAAAAAAATAAAAATTTAAAAAAAAGGGTATTTATAGCGGTAAGGGATTTTAAGGGTGCCGAAATGTGGGGGGTGCCAAGAAATAAGTGACGGACGTTACGGCCGGTCTCTCCTCGAGCCTTGTGCAGCTACAGCTACGGATCGCAGCTGCACCATCACCGACGACGACGTCTGGTGCGCATTCGCGACCGCTGCACCTGAATCCGTCCTGGTCGACTATTCCTCCTATGGAAGTGCAGCAGCTTCTTTCTGGCAGGCAAATAGCGACAGCATCGCGGACGTTTCCACCAGATGCCCACAGTGGTGGGCGAAGCCCAGCTACGGTGACCACGCTTGGCTCAACCAGACCATTGCCCACGGAGAGTGTTATATCGCAGCACATCAAAGTGATGCAGGCTCACTTGGGGTTTCTTCTGCTACGGGATCGACATACACGGGTTCTGTCTCCACGGGCATAGTCTCTACAAGCTCAATCTCCACAAGTTTGGCCACTGCCTCAATTGGACAGTATCAGTCTAGTGGCGCTCTGGGTCAAGCTCAGAGCATCGACAGCTTTGTGCTGGCCAGTCTTGGGATTATCTCTGTCATGCTCGTGGTGTGATGACCAGCATCTGGACAATGGCTTCGGTTTTCATTGCTGTTCAACTGACTTGAATCGATGCGTTGGGCACGATACAATCGAAAAGAAAAACCATAGATACCTTGAGATCATGTTTTTGACAACACGAATGATAATATGAGATACGTTTTTCAGTCACTTGGATTCATGTTCACTTCTCTTGTCGTTCAATATAGCTCAAAGACAAATTACCAATGCATTTCATGAGAGAACTCGAGGCAACTGATTCTAGTACGAGATCGGGAAGTCAAGCGGTCGATGCAAAAGAAAGCAGACTCAAAAAATCCCAAACCCAATCTCCACAATTCAGGTCTTGGCTTCTTACAGGGTAGAACTGTGATTGGAAGGTAGGCGGCTGTTGGAAATTGCACCTCCAAAGGCCAAGCCAGTACCAAGGTTAAAAAGCCAAGCCAAGCCAATATCTAGACCAGACGATTCTCGACAAATTTTACAGACGTGTACGCAGGGGTGTATGATCTGACATTTATCTTGGCATGTGCAGTCACGCCTCGACCTTTATGCGTTATGCCGGTATGCTGCGAGAAATGTTCATCGCGCAATCAGTCCGGCTCCGAACCATGCCTTGAGGTATTGGCGAATCTTGTTCTGCCGAGAAAGGTTCCGCACTATACATGTTATAGCGTGTCTAGAATATTTTCCTCATATTTTTTCTTTCGTTCTAGTACAGTCTACGCTCCAGGAAAAGGTGTGCTGGGGACTCTGGTTCACAGAAGCTTTCAAGCGTCCGCGACTCGTATAATCTGGCCACCTTCTATGCTATCAACCCACCTGTCCACCCTTTTCAGAAAGACTCCAGCAGCACATTGTTCGACTGCTTCATGGAAGTCAACTTTGAGGCAGCTCTCCTCCACCGGCCATTCCGGCCAGAGCTTTTTCAATTCCGTGGAATATATCTTCCGCAGTTGTGTGACTTCCCATTCCATTCTGTGTATCCAATACAGTCCATTCTTGCCTTCGTTATCGAGATAATCTGGGTCTTTGCTCTTCGCTTGCTGCTCCGCTGCCTCTTCTGCTGTCTCGTTCATGTATATATCCCGGTCTGGTTCCTCCTCTCGGCTTTGGTCAATTAGGAATCTGGGCATCCTTGTAGCTATCCAGATCGGCAGTGCTGAGACGCATTCCCAATCGACAACACCTGTAATGTTTCCCTGAGAATCCACGAGGATGTTCCATAGGTTTAAATCGTCGTGGCAGATAACAGTTCGTTCTGTGCCAGACCGGGTAGGTGAGAAGATCGTGGGGAGGAGGGCAAGTAGTTTCCGGGCGGAGGTCAGAGTTTCCTCAGCGTCTTCTTTATCGTCTTCATCTTCCGTCTTCTCAATGATTGTCTCCTTCTCCAGTATGATGATTTTCAGCTCTGAACTCAACCAGTCGTAGCTAGAGTCAAACGGCCCCCGTGGAACATCGTAATGCAAGTGATCTCCCATGAAGAACGAGTGAGAGACAAGTTCGCCAGGAATCATTGACGTCGAATGCCCCTCAGAGCCCTGTGCCTTTGTCTCGAGATGCAAGGTCCCTATGCCACTGAACGCAGATTCAGGGCGACCGAGGCAGAACAGCTCCGCCTGAAATTCCGCCACCGTTATTGTGAAGTCTTCTTTCTGCTTCATTGACATGGTGCGCCACCGCTTGTGAGCTGGAGACCCTGGTATGAGGTCCATCAAGATCCACTCGAAACCGATCTCATTGTCATTGCTGTCCTCAAATGCCAACACTTTTGGAACTGGGACTTTGGTATTGTCGCGCACCCATTGCAAAGTGGCTGCCTCACTGCGCGTTTTAGCATGGGGATAAACCGGTAAAGAAACTCGCATCAGCGCCGAATCATCGCCATAGGTGACCAAATAGAGCTTGTTAAAGGCGCCAGATGCATAGAAAGAAACGGTGCAGGTATCCTCGGTACGGATGTTGAGCTTGTGACGGCATGTTCTTTCGATCGCGTCGATTGATGGCTCACGAGTCCAGCGGGGTATGAGAGCAAAGAGCGTTTCTTCCCAGTCCAGCCCATCCTGGCTTCCCCGTGACATCTCCATGGCAGTATCGGAGAGTTGTGGTTGAGTTGAGTCGCAAGCTGAGGGGCGTAACTGCGTGGCTTGTCAAAGTGCCTTTGCGGAGAAGGAGTTTGTTCCAAGTATTCACGGTTGCCATGTGAACCACGACTCTATCACGTGATTGGTTCGTTGTACTTCCCCCACTCGCAAAGACTGGACTCAAGCGTGATAGGGTTGGCTGCACTATTTAGCAATGCTCGTGAAGTGCCTGCTTCTGTGTTATTTCGGATGATTTTGGTCGATCACGATGTCTGCAGCTTAAGCTGGGGGCCGGGTTTCAAAGAAAACGGATGATCTTGCTGGTCGTGGCTATTAGCCACTAATTGAATCAATGATGGTAGAGAATGACTTGTAGAGGCCAAGATAAAAGATCTGCCCAAGGGGTGTCTTGAAGTTCTTGAGAAATCTCTGTCATGACGGTTCCTGCCCAGCCTTTTAGAAACCAGTAATACTCTTCCGCCAAACGGAGAAGAACGCAATAATACGCGAGGACCACCAAGGCCATGGGTTGACGTGTCTGTGCTAGAATCAAATACTGATTTGATACCATGATGGGCCAAAGAAAAACGGTCCGAAGCTCAGCCGACGCTGTAAGAGTGTTTGCCTTTTGTACTGTATTGACGCTGACAACCAGGGTGTCAATCGCTTCGATGACGGTCATCTTGTCATCTTCCCAGTTGTCTGTATCCTGACACAGCTTTGATCGAAGGACGGGAAGCTGGCTACTGAGGATGTTCAAGTGAGCTGAAAGTGTGGATTTGGTTCCTGGCTTTGCAAAAAGTGCCCGCAGTGGACCGGCTCGGAGATGCTCGTTTGAAGAGTTCAAAATGATACCCATACCGTCAATGAGGACGAATATCTCGAGTAGGCGGTCCAAGGGGTCGAAGCCATGACTGTGTATTTCATAGCTTGGTAGCTTTCCAAATGTACTGACAACCACGAAGATGGCAGAGGCGTATAAGGCGTGGCAGTTTCTTGGCGTGATCGGCTCTATCAGAGTCTGTCTCATGTCATTCAATGCCTGCGCCTGGTGGGAGGACGCCGACAAGAAATATGAGTGACGGCGACTAGGCTGCAGATATGCTTTGTGAAATCCTGCAAAGGCTAGGAGGTGCGTAAGGAGAAAAGAACAAGACAGCGCTTCCTGAGGGATATCGTGGAGGAGTACATCGGCAATTGGATCATGATATGCCAACGTACGGTGAGCAACGGCCGTGTAGTGATGCATCAGTTCAAGCGCCTGGACCCCCATAACGTCCAGGGTAGGCCAGCGCGGGACGGTTTGAACACAACTCTCGACTAGGAGATTGTGTTCCGTTGGTGCTCCATCTTGGCCTTGTGCGTCTGCCGGGCGGGGAGGTTTCATGACGGCCCTAGACGGTTGCGGCGGCGAATCAATTTTGCGAGATTTTCTGTGAGTAATAACACTCATTTCATTCGTCGTTTCTTTGGTATGAATCCCATCCAAGGGTGTACTCAGACTGCATGGTACGGCATGCCTTACACAAGCGGAACAGGGCATGTTTTCGTCGCACTATAAAACCGAGAACGAGTGTTAGTCTCTCCAGTCAGAGGGCATTCTGAGTAATGCAACGCAAGGATTGGTTGGCCCTGACCTTGACCCTCCTTTGCTTGCATCGAATGCATCCCTTGCGAGATTTCTTAAAACCTAGTCGCTTCATTGCGAAAGATCTATATGACGATTGAGTACAGACTTTCGGTGGATGTCGGAGAATTGAAGAGTGTATTTGGTCTTCTAGATTTAAGATGGATTTCCAAATAAAACAAGTCCCGGGCTCCACCCAGGCTTTGTTGTTTTCAGTGGGGGGCTCAGGTGGGCGAAGCAGCAGCATTGGCCATATTTTAAAGTTGCGCTTGGCCCACGCAGTATCGCTTGGCGCTAGGCAACTCTTTAATTCACTTTGGGGCTTATTAGGTCAGCTATTGAGGCTCCGATGGAGTACTCTGTATGCTGCTAGATGTTCTAGTCCCACTGAAATGAGCTTGGCGATGGCTGAGCAGTCTTGCATTGCTAATCTCCTCGTTCTCGTTATCGTGTTATCATAATGCGGATATCGCTGACCTCACAATCATAGACAACGAATATACACACAGAAGCAAAAGGTAGTCGAAGGCATTCTAAGGAAGTTTAGGAGTAAGGCAGTATAATTTTGATGTTGACGATGAAAATAACCTGAAAGAATATAAATGGATGTTGGTCCGCCTTGGTGATGTTCTTGTATTATTCATTAACACTCACAGCTCATTGCAAACAACTAATTGTCACACCCCACTCCAAACTCAATTTTTCCATTCCTCCTTCATCTCATCATGATGCTGCCTCATTTCATGCTCCTAGCAACGGCGATGCCGACTGTGCTGGCTTATCCGCATCTCAACATGAACATGGCTACCAACAAAGAGCTGGGGAAACGCGATGTCATGGAGGGCGATGATCTCTGGTCTGGAAGCACCATCAGATTGAATCATTTTGCCTGGAAGCCGGCTGGGCATAATGACCGTGAGTTGTACCCTTTGAGTTCATGTGCATCAGGATACTCACAGCAATTAGTACGATCGCCCTGTCCTGCCATGAATACACTGGCAAATCACGGGTTCGTCCCGCGCGACGGACGGCATATCACGAAGGATATATTGATCAAAGGTATAAAAGAGGGCTATAATATTGGCTATGAGTTTGCCTCTGGCATCTGGGATATGGCCAAACGAGTAAACCCTCAGCCCAATGCCACAGTAAGTTATCACCTTTTTCAGGGACATTGCCTTCCCTCCACCAAAATAGCATATAATTCCTCCAGATTGCTTTACTAACCTGACAGTTCTTTGATATGGATATGTTGCAGCCAACACATGGACTGGTGGAGCATGACGGCAGCTTGTCTCGCGCGGATATCTATTTCGACACATCAGGAAAATTCGATCCTGAAGTGTTTGACAGCTTCATGAGCTATTTCGGTAACGACACTGAGATCGATCTCAAATCCCTTGCCAATGCGCGCGCTCGCCATGCGTACGACATGAGTCTCATCAACCCAGAATTTGGCATTGCCAACGAGTCCGTGCCGGTACTGGTCGGAGAGAACGCATTGATGCTCGCAATCTGGGGTGACCCAATCGTTCAAGTCATCGACAGAGCTTACTTTGGTTACTTCTTCCGTGAGTCAGACTCAACATCCGTACATGAGTGATCCAGGCTGATGTAATATAGGAAACGAGCGCATGCCAGTCGAACTGGGCTGGTCACCACCTACCACGGAAATTGGCCCAACTATTGGACAAATTGTCACCGATATGATCGCACAAAGCCCGGCCGATGTTCCTCTGGCTTTTTAGGTTGAAGGATCGTGAAAATGGGGTTATTCTTGACAGCATTGCACCGTGCTATCGTGGGCATTTTCACAATATTTCTTACGTCTTCTATCGTCCATGTTTACTGTTTGAGATCTCAATAAATTTGACACTAGTAATCCAACATCAAGTACCAAGCAAATCCTGAAACCAGCGCTAGTGGAAGCATCAGAACAATTGACCTTGCTGCTTATAGAGTAATAATCAGGAAAATCAAGCATTCATCAATTCTGTATCACGAGAATCTCTACATATTAGCACAGTGACCTGTATACATATGTATTGGGTCGACGACATGCGCCAGGCTCCGTCCACTATTCCGCCCCGAACGGAGGTCCCAAAGGGCCGCCCCAATCGTAATCCTCCCCGAGCTCAGCACGAGTCCACTCGCCATGCTCTTGAAGCGCCCCTCCCATTGTCATTTCCAACCCTTCCACGTTCCATGTCTCCTGCAGAGTCATACGGGTGTGCCTGATCACTCGGCCCATCTCGTCAAACCAGACCGCCAGGACCTTGGCCGACTTGGGGTCTTCTGTAGCAGCACGCAACGTAACCTCGTCCACCACTAAGACCATACCAACCTTGGCCTTGTAGTGATAGTCTGAGTACAGCTCTGCCCAGTAGGTGCCGTCCTCCTCTGGCTCTCCGCCTTGATCTTCGACTTCTTGGGTGTCTTGTCGCTCTGCTTCGATGCAGCCTTTAAGGGCCTTTTGCTTTCTGGCCTCATAGTCACCTGGTGCACGCCTGTCGGGATCCAGAATCTGCGGCAAACGGGTAAAGATGCGCCGCCAGCCATCACCACCGCCATAGTTGTAACGAGCCGGATCTTGGAAGACGTAAAGCTCCGTCTCGTCCGGCCTCGCTCCCATGAATGCTGCGAAGGCAGCATCAGCACTAGCATCGTAGCATGTGCGCAGCCAGATCATATCGACATTCTGCCGTTCATCCGGCGTCCGAAGCCGACGAAGCAGATCCTGGTCTGCCTGGAGAAGGTCCGTCTGCCTGATTAGACCCTGATCTTTTGTGCGCTGTGTATAGAGCTAGAATGCAGCGTTATCAGGGCTGCGGTCAGCATTTTGTCCAGGGTGAAAGTAGGGGAGTACTGTTGAGAATTGCTCAATCGTTCTCGGTTTGGGACTTTTTTTTTTTTCAGAAAAAAAAAAAGAAAAAAAAAGAAATACCTACATAGCGCTGAGAATAGGGTAGGTCGATATAGGACGCGAATACCTGCACCAGCTGCTCATCTTCAGATAGTGTGGATGATACGTCCCATTTCTCCTAGAAGCAGAGCCACCAGCTTCGTTAAATCCAAGCCCTGGAAGGAGCAGCAGGTAGAGGAGTCGTACCAATAGAAATAGATCTGCGCCGCAGACTCGCATGTTGGTGCTCATTTTGTGATAGAGTACCAGAAGGGAGACGATAACCTCGCCAATCGAGATTGTGATATGGTGGGAGAGATGTGCTGCGTATTTTTGTTTCTGGGAGATGAAGTAAAGCACTATTCCAGGAAAGCAAAGCAAATATGGGGCATCGTATTTGCTGATGATATTTGCAATATGTGAAGTGATAAACAAAACTCCTCTTGTCCAATCACAGCACTAGTGGTTTAGTGGTAAAATCCATCGTTGCCATCGATGGGCCCCGCGTTCGATTCGCGGCTAGTGCAAAATTCATATTTTGCGTTAAGTGATCAGCTTACTTGCAATCTCTGTCTTTTTTTGTTATCCTCGCTTGAAGTGGTGGTAAGTCCGCTATCTTCCTCACTTATTTATATGTCTCGGATTATATTCTCTTTTCTTGAAATTAAGGTTTATGGATAATGAATATCAATATGTTTGAGCATCCACAAGTCGGTGGTTTAAGTATGTATGGATGTTGTTTTCCGCTGCTGGTTTGCGCTAGGAGTGCGGGTATATTCTATGGTAACATTAAAAGTGACTTTTGCGTGTGTAACCTATGATGCGCCTATGCATCTTAAAGCAAGCCTCACGATTGCCTTCCAAATTATATACCTCCTGACCATACAGTAGCGAAGACGCGCTGCTAAGAGAAGGTTCTCGACGACAATGGCCGATGGCCTTTGCGTCCGAGGGGCTTAACTCCCGAGAATCATCCTGGTGCAGCGGATACCAAGACGACACAGCTGTGAGCCGTTTTCTCTTTATTGTTTTTTCACGGCGATGCTGTAGTCCGCCAAGATATATTTCGACGTCATTCAGTCAAAACGGGGGAATAAGTGGAGCGCTCCTCCACCACATGTATGTTTGACCATTCCAACCTCTGTTGGACAAGAACAACTCAATCAACACAACAACTATCGTACCATACCTATAATATTTCTGACACATTCATGACGGAGTTTCCATATTCGTCCACCAAAAGCAACAGGAATCAGAGTCACTTGACGACAACCCTGTCCACTCTGCCCTATCAGCATGCAACAACGCAGCCTCCTCGAATGCAGCCTGATGTAAGGTCAGGCTGATAGGCTGATCTTGCAACTTGTCCTACCATCTCCAAACACCTCCATTGAACTGGGACTTATTCAGCTCCCTTCAGCTCTGGACTTATTCTCTTCGGAACAAAATGGAGCTACTTGCACGGGAGTTCTGCGCAAAGGAGGTGAGCTATCCTTTGCTGATCACCAGGCAATTCTCCAGTGGACTCTGACAACTTTCCAACAAGATTTGATTATAGCATGCACGCTCACGACTCGAAGCTTTGAAATGGCACAAGAAAACCAGCATGTCGCTATTGAGATGGAGCCAGTGAGATCACCTTCGCTGCTGGATGACATCCGCAACAGTTTGAATCAAAGTCGTGATGAGCTTGGGGCAAGACAATACTCAACCAGTCAAGAAGTGGACAAAGTAAGGTTTATCTCAGAAGGGGATAAAGCACTGCAACTTCTCAGTCTGATGAGCAAATACCATTTTGCTTCTCATTTTTCAGACTATGGGGCTGATGTTCAATACTTCAGTCTCAGTGTGGTTCAAACAGCGCGAGAGATCCCCAGTACGATGTCTGAGCCGAACACGTCTGTGATAATCTGAATCGCTGATCATAAACTAGGGATTTCGGTCACGAATTTCTCAGCAAATCGATTAGAGGATTTGATGCACACACTGGGATCAATGGTCGATCACACCAGGGTAAATAATGAACACAAACTAGAGATACATCTGTTTGGAAACTGACAGGACGTCCAAGTAAATGTTCAGTCTTCTGATTGAACCTTGAAGATTGTCTCATCCTCCACTACGATCTAGACACTTAAAGTCCAATCACTACATTATCTGTGCTCCGCCACAGACACCAGCACCCAGAGATACCACCCCTTTAGAAGCCTACAAACGGACTTCAGCTCTCGTCTCGGCCTCAAAGCTCTACACAACCCAGGAAGTTTCGAATTCCATGCTTGTTGCTTTTCTACTACTCGAGAAGCACCACTCTTCGATGTCGGTAGATGACGTGATCCTACTTTTCGATGTTCTACTTCCTCAAGCGAATGATAGGGAACGCACCAACAAACCATCAAAGCACATTCTCGGTAGAACCCCTTTACACATCTCGCTTTTGCCCCTTTTGACGGCCGGCTAATAGTATATAGACGAATGGCAATCTGTTGATCCATCTCTAACTGGTGGATTTGTTGGAGAACCAACGGCTACAAAGGCGATCGAATTTCCAGGACGATTCCCGTCATTTTCTACTTCCAAGTTCTTTTGGATGGAACGGAAGAAGCTACATGGTCAATATCCTGACTCAGTATTAAGGACAGCTATCTGGGGACGAGCAATCAGTGGGACTGCATCATGGAGTAGTATAATAGCGTTTTCGGACAATCAAGTCTCATCAGCATTTGCTGAGCGTCTGGATCGACTGCTTTCACTTCCAGCGAGAGAAGTTGATGCCAGTCCAGCTAATCATTGGGTTCATTCCTTGCGCTATCTATACAAGTTGGCACTGAATGATGCACATATACGTCTGGCAGAGGTAACGGATAAGCTCGAGACGTTGGTATGTTGAGATAGATTAGTCGCTTGGAAACAAAAGCTGACACTAAACACAGAAGTATAGCAATCTGGCGGAACCTACTGTTCAAGGAAGTCTGGTGTGTCTGATGTTTATGAACCATCTTCAGTACCATCGATCCATGGTAGAGCGTCTTCATGCGAGCTTGGCTTGCCTGCCCTCAGATTGGGCTTTCAAACAGACCTTGCCATGGACGAGAAAGATTCAGAACTTGTCGGGGTCCTTGCTCAAAGAGATAAAGAAGACCCATGCACAAGCCAGCAGCACGTGTATATTGGTTCGTAACTGGCGCTTCACAGCGCCCCAGCACAACATTCGGCAAGCTGACACAAAACAAATGCAGATCATTGAACAACAAGACCTCTCGCAGTCTCGCAGTCTTGCTGTTCTTACCATCCTTGCCACTATTTTTGTTCCTATGTCGGCAGTAGCGGTAAAGATACCCCGTGATCTCTGCAAGTGGCATGGACGGAGCTGACCTCGGTCGATAGGGGTTCTTTGGAATGAACACCAACGAAATCAATGGTTCAAATTGGTCGACCAAGAGTTTCGGTATTGTCGCTGCTCCACTAACAATAGTTTCGGTGCTATTGCCACTATTCATGTTACAAATCTTGGGGTTCTTGGTTTTCCTCTCTTCACAACATCGTATATTGCAGTTGACACGAGATATCATTTTCCTCCTGTCTCTTGTCTCTCATATTATGCTACTCTCGAATAGTCCGACCGGTGGTAATTTCATGTTGTCCACCAATCTTCTAGGCCTCATATTGGCACTACTCATCACCACACGCGCCACTTTCCTCTACACCCGCGACGTAAGGAAATGGTTTACATCGATGCACGAGAATCAAACAAGAGGATCTTTGTATTTGTTGATCAAGCGCCTCACAGGGAAGTACGGGGGCTCCATCCTATTCGGCGCATGTTACACGATCGGGTACGTCATTATGTTTTACGTCTCATTTGCTGCATTGTGTATCTATTTTGTTGGAAGGGGTTATTCTTGGTACCGACACTTTCATCCTAAGAAACGCAAGGCGCAATAGGATCCTTTGTGTAATATGGTAATTCTCGACAGTTAGATCAAGTCTAACCATCTAGGATCAATAATTATTGCTGCGCCAACTATCGACTTCATCTATAAAGTCATTTTCACGCTTAGTCAAGCCATGTATGTGAAGGGGTAGTAGTATATATATCTCCCTGGTCTTCGAAAACTTCTATCAATTGAGCAGTCAGCAGTCATGAATCGCAAGATGATTGAATGTGGTGCATTATGCTCTCCTCTCGTGTATGAAACACATGAGGCGCCTAGTCCACGTACACTGATCTTCTTGAGCTTTTGCTGATAACAAATGGGTCATTTCTTCCATTTGGGATACAACTCTGTGTTTCCCTATAGAAACGACTTTGCATGCTGTCTTTAACCGTAGCAATGGATCGCGATCCTGCACGGATAGCAAAATGAGGCGCTTGGTGAAGTTACACTCTATACTGCTTTTGACTCGGCCGGGTCACGGAGGCTGGCCCCCCTTCCTAATCCGGCCACCTGAGCTGCACGAATTCAATCGCGTGGATGCAATGGTCTTAAACGGTCACGCAAGCGTCCCCTGCGCCATGGCTTCTCATGCGCCTGGATAAATAGGCCATGGTAACTTCATTCCCAACGGTGTCGTCGCTAGTGACGCCACCAATGCTGCACTGCAACAACAAAGCCATAGAACAATCACCCTAGTCTGAGCCCGTCCATTCACAATGTGCCGTTCTGTATGCAGGCTCCCGACCTGGGAATGCTCTATGCGACTGGGCGGCTCAAGCTTCTAGACACGGCCTATCCAGCATGATTGGTGGGGAATGCCTTCCTGATTGCTGTCGCTCGCCAATATGCAGAGCTGTATGTTATAACGAATCTAGTGTTCTATTTTGAGTAAAGTCATCCCGGGATGTGGGATGGTTTTACATGGCTTCAACGCTCATGTCATTCAATGTCCAGGGGTATTCTCCCAAGACGGGATCATTCAGAGGACACCAATGACGGAGGAGGCTGTTCCTGTGGAGTCAGCGACCGCCCCCAATCCGGCATATTGATCCCATTTTGATCATACCGTGGATCCCGACTCCATTTCGAATATACGTACGATTGAGAAAGACGGGCTTGGCAACTTGTGCACCTTGTCGCGCATGGCCAATAAGTCACGTCTCGAAGCTCAAGGGTTGGACCATTCAGAATGGCCAATTCTCCATGCCCTGGACAATGTCTCGTGCGATCATAGCACGACCCACGCGTTATAGCGTTGTGATGTCGTGGGAGCGGCTATAGTCGCCCATCTCCCATCGGCCGAACAAACGGAAGAGAGGTAAAAGTCGCACATTCACCCATGCGCACGCACTTACGCATTTCGCACGAGACTATTGAATGTCAGACCTTGGAAATGTTGCATTTGCGAAGCTCAAAGTCCACTTCGATAAGGATTGCGTTGCGGCTCTGTCGCTTAAGTCGTCGAGAGTCGAGCTGAGAAGCGAGACAAAAACACTAGATGGATTCTCTAGCGACGCATAGTGACGAAATAATTATTGAACATCAATTGCGACATCGTGATAAGCAGCAGAATCTCTCAATGTGGCCCAGGTTTGCTCTTCTATATAAAGATGAGGTTCCTCCGGAACTGGCTATGATCAACTGGAAATCATTACCGGGTTCGACTGCAACTCGATAGATCATAGTCTGTCAGGACTAAATTGTCATTGCATTTCTTGGGTCGTCTCCACTCTGCCCTATTCTGCCATGCTTTCTTCCTCTCTTCTCGCAGGGGTTCTTCCCTTTGCACAACTCTTGGCTATTGTTGTCGCAGCACCTGCCACTGAGCAAGTCCAAGCTCGTCAGTCAACCAGCTGCAATACTGCAGACAATAGAGCCTGCTGGACTGATAGTTTCGATATCAACACGGACTACGAGGTTGACATACCCGATGGCATCACCCGAACCTTTGACCTTACACTCACCGAGGTGGACAATTGGACCGGTCCCGACGGCGTGGTCAAGGAAAAGGTCATGCTCATCAATAATCAATTCCCCGGTCCCGTGCTCTACGCCGACTGGGGAGATACCCTGGTAATCAATGTCATTAATAACATGGAGACTAATGGGTAAAGTACCTGCATATTGATTAAAGACGTCGCTATACTAACTCAATCAAGTACTTCCATCCACTGGCACGGCATTCGACAGTATCACACCAATATCCAGGATGGTGCCAATGGCATCACTGAATGTCCATTGGCTCCAGGCCAGACCAAGACGTATACTTGGAGAGCGACTCAGTATGGTACGCTATTTACAGGCACCGTTAGTTCTCATGAACCACGCTGACTCCACACTAGGATCGTCGTGGTACCACTCGCACCACTCGGCGCAATATGGCAATGGAGTAGTCGGGACCATCCACATCAACGGTCCAACGTCGGCCGACTATGATATTGACCTTGGCGTCTATCCCATTACTGATTACTACTACATCACTGCCGACGAAGGCGTTCGGGAGACTCAGACCCAAGCCGTCCCACCCAGCAGCGACAATGTCCTATTCAACGGCACCAACATCAACCCGGCCGACCCCTCGCTGGGCGAGTACTCCGTGGTCACGCTGACGCCCGGCGCCAAGCACCGCCTCCGGCTCATCAACCCGTCCATTGAGCACAACTTTCAGGTCTCGCTTGTCGGTCACGACTTCACCATTGTCTCGACCGACTTTGTGCCCATTGAGCCCGTCGTCGCCAGCGACGTGTTCCTCGGCGTCGGCCAGCGCTACGACATCATCATCGACGCCTCCGAGGCCGTCGACAGCTACTGGTTCAACGTGACGCTCTCGGGCACGGGTCTCTGCGGCACCTCCAACAACCCGGCCCCCGCCGCCATCTTCCGGTACGAGGGGGCCCCCGAGACACTACCCACGGACCCGGGCACCGCGCCCGCCGACTCGCTGTGCGACGACCGCAGCGACTTTGTGCCCATCGTGACGCGGTCCACCTCGGCAACCGACATCACCCCGGGCGTGCTGGTCAACGACAACCTGCCCGTGACGCTCAGCCTGCCGCCGCTGGCGTCGACGGTGACGTGGTACGTCAACGGCAGCGCCATCGACGTCCAGTGGGACAGGCCCGTGCTCGAGTACGTCCTCGACGGGGACACGGCCTACCCGCGCAGCGAAAACATTGTCGTCGTCGACGACGCCGACGTCTGGACCTACTGGATCATTCAGAACCTGTCGCCCATCCCGCACCCCATGCACCTCCACGGGCACGACTTCTTGGTGCTGGGCCGGTCAGCGCCATTGAACGTGCCGCTGTCGCTCACGCAATTGTTGGCTCTGCTGGCGGCGGGACAGCTTGGCGGGCTGACGGACCTGTTTGACCTGTCGGACGTGGCTTCGCTCAACTTTGACAACCCGACTCGTCGCGATGTCACCATGCTCCCCGCCCTGGGATACCTCGTCGTGGCCTTCAAGGCCGATAATCCTGGCAACTGGCTCTTCCACTGCCATATTGCGTGGCACGTCAGCGGGGGCCTCAGCGTTGACTTTGTCGAGCGACGCGGCGAGCAAGCCGCCTTGATTAGCAGTGACGACCAGGCTGCATTTGAAGAGACCTGCTCGCAATGGCGTAGTTACTATGATGCGGCCGAGTACGAGAAGGAAGACTCGGGATTGTGAGGATTTTTGTGGTGTTAAATTTGGCCTGTATTGGTTTTGGACGAATTTCCTTCTGGCATAACCTATTGGTTACAATACCAGCGGTGAATTTCGAGGGAAAACTCAGAAGATGATGAAGCATAACGTTGGTGGGTTTCCAATTTTGATGAGTCACTTGACTTTTGTCAAGAACAAGAAGACTCAGCTAGATTGAAGAGTTGAATGAATGATGTATAACTGACTTCGTCGTGCTCCAAGTCGATGCAAGTGGAAGACGTGAATATAAATCAACGCCATGCTGGGTATACAGTAGCTAATTCTTTTGGTCTATGCGTGACACTTCCGTCATTGGTGTACTCATCCTTCATAGAACAGAATCGGGTTGCTTGGTCTCCCCCTTGGATCGCCCTTCGTCAGTCAAGTCCGCCACTGACCGACTGTATGAGGCCGTCTCTTGACCAGATCCTGTTTGCTCCTTATCCGCCTTCACATCACTGGTAGATTCAGCCGATTCTTTGGGTTTTTGCTGCGCAGGCGTTGTTTTCCCAGAGTCCGAGTAAAGATCCTCATCACCCTCAACCGCAGAGCCAAACGAAGGGCGTTCCGAATCTTTTGCCGTGCCAGCCTTCGCTTCGTGGCCTTCTTTGCGTTCTTCTTTGCCTTCTGTCTCATCAACCTGTTGGAAGTGGTCAGCATCCACGCCATCCTCTTCCCGATCAGACAGCTCCAACCTATCCGCCACTTCATCTGCAAGCCGTCTGACTTCATCCCTGTTCCGAGACTCTGCGAGGTGAAGAATCTGTCTGTCGGCTTCAGTATTGCCGACGAGACTTCTCCACATACTCGAGAGCTCTTCGGCCCAGCCGAGCTCCTCGGCAAGCTGTCTGATGCCAGAATCACAATCACTGAGGTGAATGACATCGTCTGCTCTTGTGCCCATATCGCCCACCCGCTCCTTGTTGAACAAGACTCTGGGGACGTTCTCCATGGCCATCATGGGCAAACTAGCAAACGGGTGCACAGTCAAACTCGTGCCCAGCACCAGCATCAAATCGGCCGTGGCAGCCTGGCCGCGGTTGTTATAAAATGTCGCGGGAAGTTGCTCGCCAAAAAAGACAATGTCTGGCTTGACCAAGCCACCACAGCCGTCTATACACTTTGGCGGCTTGCCCTCCAAAACGTGCTCGTGCATCTCCTTATCAGGGTACTCGGTCTTGCACTTGATGCATCGTTGTGTAGCAAAGCTGCCGTGAGCTTCGACAATCAGGTCGCCTGGGACACCGGCGGCGCGCTCGAGGCAGTCAATATTTTGAGTAAAGAGCATGCGCAAGAGTTTCTTCTTGGCGAGCAGAGCGATAAAAACGTGGGCTATAGTGGGGTGGAATCGTCCAGGATATAATTCTTTTGCAAGCACGTAAAAGGGATATGGGTTCTCCTCAAAGTACTCGATGTCGAATACGGCTTCGGCGTATGGGAGCTTGAGTCGTGCGAGGTTGTGGTACAAACCAGTCTCTGGAGACCGGAAGTCGGGTACTACAGAAAAAAATTGCAGCGATCAGTGACTGTACAATGAGTTGACGACGATAAAGGCATGTAGCAGCATAAAAAGTATGTGATGGGTAACCTACTGCCGGCTGCAGTCGAAATACCAGCACCAGTCATGACAACAATGCGCTTTGCCCGACCCTCCTTGATGAGCTTGGCAACCGAGGCGAGGTCGCGCCTCTCGAGGGTCTTTGTGGGCTCATCGTCAGAGATGATGGTGCTATTCTCGTTGCCCATTCTCCTGGATCGGGGACGGGGTCGCGACCCCTTCTGGTGACGGTTCTTGTGTTTGCGACCTATGGTTCCGGTATTCGCGCGCAGACTTTTTGCTGCAGAACAAGCTCCAGGTAGAGAGGGGATGCTCCTAGAGAAGATAGTCCGATTCGATACGAAAAGTCCAAGACAAGGTATAAACAATTGGGTTAGCGATTGAGTTCTATGTGCTACTCGAACTGGGAAAAAGTGTCGCAGAAATAGGTGATGGACTGAATAAAACATTCAGTAGGTGCCTAGGGTGGCTTTGAGCTGAGCTTTCTCGGTGATCTGATTGCTCGGCGATCGCTGGAACCTCAAGTGGATCTGACGTTGCCCAAGCTTAACGCGGGGGCGGGGCAGTCGCTATCAGTGCTTTTAGGCTGGCGGGCGCACCAAATCTGCCTTGAAGCGCGTCCATTTGATAACACTGAGCATGAAGCTCCCCCCTACGTACAGCCCCAGCATGGAGTAGGGGTTAATTATGAGCAAGGCATACAAGGCACAATTCTAACAATTTGATCATTCTTATTTCTCATCAGGCAACACTTGCTCTCTACAATACTAGAGACCTGACTCGGTTCATCTGCCAGCGTCAACATTAGGTATGTGCTAATTATGATACCCAGTCATTATCATGAAATAATCTCGTCTGCAAACTCGTGAGACCTTGCCAGGCGGAGACCATTGAACCCTTCTCTGGTCGGACAAAGGAAAGATATCTATCAAATTACATTACTTCAAGAGATCATGAAATTCATGTCTATGAGGAGAGGCGAGCCACCGTTGTCTATGCATCGCCACTCCCTTAGCTTCCTTAGATACCGGGCGTCGTAAAGCCGGGTAGGTTTGGCCAATTTCCAAGGCCAGCAGGATCCCCACCGACTCTGACCCAAACGGAGTGACTCGGGGTCGGTCCGTCCAGGACGAACATTTGATACCAAGCCGGCGGGCTCACGTTGGCATTGGGTGGGGCTTGAACGGTACAAGTGGTGCCGGAGCAGCTCACGGCCGGGAACAGCGTGCGCTGGCCCATGTTGTTTCCGTGCGTCGACCCGACCGCACCGATCAGGGACACCCGGATGGCGCCAGAAACGGCAGATGTCAGCGTAAAGGTGACGCTCTGGCCGTAAGCCCAGTCCTTGTTGGCAATGGTGAATGTCGGCTTGGCCGCCCCAGACAAGATGTAGTCGGGCGAAAAGTACTCGAGACGGTGCTCCTGGGGGTTGATGCCGTCCTCTGGGTCTGATCCAGAGACGAGAATTCTTCCGTCGTTCATCAATACAGCTTCTGAATGGTACAGACGCGAAATAGTGCTGTTTGCCAGCTGGGTCATGCGGAATCCCAGTGGCTTTGTGGGATCATACAACACAGCACCCCTGTTGCCGTTCTGAGCCAGTCCGAATCCGGCACGACCATTGAAGGCGCCGTTCATGATGAGGTAACGACCATCTGGCAAGCCGACCATGCAAGACACAACACGAGTGGATGGCTATATGATCATGTTAGTAAGTCCTTTCTGACAAGCAGGGTGAAGACAGTCGCAGCACTTACCATTCTCTCAATCGTCCAATCTGCACCAGCCACATCAGGTTGTGTTCGAATGCAGTTGTCCAGGGCGAAATTTGCTCCGTCAGTAGTTCCGCCACAAATCAGCACCTCCAGGGGATCAGTGAAGGGGGCGTGCTGTGGCAGCAAAGACAGAGTTCCTTGCAGAGGGTAGTTTCTGCCAGAATCGGGGTTATTGACAGCACCAGGCATCTGCGGCAGCTCTCTGATGGTGCTGAAGTCAACGTGGGAAATGACTCTTGCTTCATTGTACTGAGAAAAGAAGATATCTCCAGAGGGAAGCACGGCAGCAAATGGGTACGAGTTGACCTTGAGATCAGTGTTCACTGCAGGGTCCAGGTAGCTGAGATGAGTGGCAGCCGTAACGCCAGCAGGTCTTGGGAGCACCTCGGCGCTGGGAACCATTGGCCCATCAGAACCGTCTTCACCACCAATAATGAAGATGCTGCCGTTGGCCAGAGTCATGGCAGTTGGGTACCAGCGGGGGTCAAGCAGACTCAAGATGTCGACATTCTCCTCCCATTGGTTTGAGCCGGGTGTTCCGAGCGAACCATCGGGAGTGAATAGACGCACGCCGTGAAGATCCTCTCCAGCCCAGCCTCCAATGTTGATTTGACGTCCGACCTTATCGGGAAGGACCAAAGAGGCAGAGCAGAAGACATCAGTCTTGAGCTGGAGTTCTCGGAAGGCGGTACCATAGTCAGGAGCAAGGCTTGGGTCAAACTCAAAGGATCCCGTGCTGTTGTTCTCTGTAGAGGTTCCGTGCTTCTCAACGAAGACAACCTTCTCGTTGACACCGACCGTGCTAATCAGTGGAATGATTGGACTTGACATGATGAAGTCGTAACTTCCAGCAGCGGTGCCTTGAGCGTACGACCAGCTGGTTAAGGTATCACCAGTCCACTGGTAGTATGTCAACCTGTTGCCGCCGCCTTGAACAACGTTAGTAGTCAAACTTGAGAAGATCGGGGGACATGACATACCGCAAACATGAGTCGGATCTCCAGGACACGCGACATTACAATCAGTCTCTGGCTGCAAAACATCACGGCCTTTGTTGACGACGTCAGAAATATCGCCACAGACTATACATCGAGGTCAGTTGTAAATCCGTGGCGAGCAGGTAAGGGCATCCTACAGCACTGATAACCGTATTCGATACCGCCGGCCGAGTAGCCAAATTTACTGCAGCCTTCAATGCAGCTGGCAGCAGTGGTATTCTGCATATCAATGCCCATCCAAGGGAGCGAGCGATCAGCAATATCATCCCTGATGCGTTGTTAGCTGGAACCTCTCGAATGATTTTCATGAACGGTGACTTACAAGATACATCCAACGTACTCCCATGCGCCAGGGAGGCCTGTTGTCTGAGGCGTAGGGGGCTGGTAAATGATGAGCGTATCGTTTGAGTAAACCGATAGGCGATTGCCGGCACCACAGTCCTCGGCGGCGTTGCCACTGCAAGCCATGTTGCAGTCGCTATCGGCCACCAAAGCAGCTCCGTTGCGCAGGAAATTGTCACAGAAACATTGGGATGCATACTCCATACCAGCCACGCTGTAGCCGAGGCCAATGCATGCAGTCACACAAGACTCAATGGTGAGAGTCGTGCTGTCTGGCTGCTGATTGAGAAAAGCGCGTCCGCTCGTGCCCTCACTGTAGCAGCCCTGGTAAGTCCAGTCTGCCGGAAGCTCAGCTGCCGTGCCGGAGCCGGTGGGTGTGGGTACGGCCGTGGCTGATGCCGTAGCCGTTGGGTCCGTCCCCGAGCCGATGCGCGACCAGACACTCAGCCTGTTAGAGCCTCCGCAAATTTCGGAGTTGGCACCATTGCACACCATGTTGCAACCGGTAGAGGTCTGGGCTCCTCCGTTGGAGTATACCTGACCACAGTAGCACTCCCCAGAGTATTCTGTTCCAGCGAGAGGATAGCCGGCAGAAGCACATGCAGAAGTACATAGCTCATTTGTCACTGTACCAAATGTCAGAAATAAGATCTACGAAGCAGACATTGCCCAAAAAGGACAATGAATTGAAAGGTCTTTACATACTCGCTGCCGCACCTCCTGCGACTTGGGCGCCGTAGGTGAGTGTCCTTCCAGCCGCATCGCTAAATACGATCAGCGTTGATACTTCGTCAAGACAAGGGTAGCTTACATGTAGCAGCCTTCGTAGGCCCATCCATCGATGGGTGCGGGAGGAGCAGGCTCTGAGACGGCGCCGCTGAAGACGCTCAATCTATTTCCAGCACCACATGGTTGAGTGGCATCACCAGCACATGCCATGGAACACTCCGAGTCATCGGCCTTTGTCGCGGCCTCATCGACCTTCTCACCACAGTCTTGGAGAGAGAGTCAGTTCGTTTTGAAAGTCCAGAAGAACGCCACATTATGCAGACTGGGGGAGCGACGTACAGCATTCATCGCCATACTCTGTACCGGCAAAGGGGAACCCATTGTCCATGCAGTACAGGGCACAGCCCTGGTTTGTCATTGAGGTAGCATTATTGAAACCGCCGGAAGCGAGAGCGCGCCCGTCGAGGTTGTCACTATCAATAGTTCAGAGAAAAATTTCCGAATATGCACGGAAAAACTTCTTTCAGACTTACACATAGCAGCCGACATATGTCCAGTTGTTTGGGACATCGGTCGGTATGGACAGCGCCCGGGGTATCAGTCTCGCTGCAGCAGACTACACATGTATGAAATGTATGAGACGATGCTTGGCACTTCAATGTAGGACAGGAGAAGGTAAGGGAGGGGGGACTCACCCTGCATAGAAATGCTACAACGACAGCTCTACCGATTATTGTCATCTTGGCAGTGCTCTTCGGGGAAATGAGGTGCTTGAGAAAGAAGGGATCAACTCGACTTTTTCCAAGAGGAGAACAACCCAAGTTTAAGAAACAACTCTCGGTCCTTCAGAGCTTCAACCAACACATCGTCAAGACAGAGGGAAAAACGCATGCATAAGCTGAACACGGGCTATAATGGGGTCATGGTCGTCTGACAACCCACAAAACCGCCTATTATCACCACTTTTATCAATAGCCAAATGGAAGGACTGCGTGATCTAGCCTCTAGAGGACAAGGACGGGCAATGTCACGAACAGGAAACAACATAGTCATTTGGTCACCATAGAGAATAAGCAAAGTCCGCCTGTGTTGCGACTCAAGACGGGTGTCATCCTTTGTAGTACATACAACTCGACACCGTCTTAATAGCCGGGATATATGTCCAGCATCCCTGGGCGCATCATCCAATGTATCGGTACATTGGGGCCGAAATGGAGCAGGGATACTTCAAAGGAATGCGAATAAGGCTGGTCGCATACATCGTACAGGACCAACACCCTCTTCAGAGGCATGCAAGAGTGGACATCCAAGACATGAGTTGGAGGGTCCTTCCATCGGAGAGGCCTTGGCCCATGACTATCGAAAAGGACTTGCCATGTTAGCCGAAACGGAGCCCAAGGTAGAGTGTCCATGAACGCCCGTGGAAGCCCATGTAACCCCACGATGACCGTTGAAAATGCCCGGCCCGTATCGTATCCTGTTACGCCCTACCTACCAGTAGCTTGGCCCAGTGGATCAAGAAAGATACAAGGTCCTTTCTGTTAGACGATATGCAGGTGAGATGGCCAATGATTATTTTTTTTTCTTGCTACTATAGGCGAACCGTCAAGCCGTGGCTGCATTGGCGCTTCTCGTATTGCAATAAACAAACTTGCATGGGTGTTACCCCCATCGCCTCTTTTTCTCTTCCTGTGGCTGGGCGGCGGTGCGGTGGTGCAGGCTTCTTCAACCCCACCACTCTCTCATTGGAACAAAGAAGAAGTGCAAGTGCTAAAGGGCCTCGCTTGCGTCTAGTTTGTTTTTGTTGTTCCCTATAGTCAGTAGTTTTTCCTGTTTTTATCGTATCTTGATCGTGTAGTAGCGTGGTAATTAAGGTGCAGGGACCCGCTTCTTGCTCTGATGTCAGATCCTAATTGAGATGAATAATGCGTCTATTAAGCAATAAGATATTGATTTTTAGTAGGAATCATTGGAAGGAGAACGCGGATTGAGCAACTCAGTGGTGCCATTTCAGTTCAGCTTCATGCCCAACTCGTTTGCATCTCGTTGTTGACTAAAAGCAGCTCTGGAAACAAAAGTGCCAGGCGTGAAAAGCGTTATTGTGCATCTCAATCCTGGAGGCTCGAGGAATATTCCATATGGGAATAAAAGAGATTACAAGGGACTCTAGGATTCCATGGTGGCGTGCGTATTTACGGACAGGCTAGGCCTCTAGGCTGCGACCTTCAGTGGCATTTAGGCGCCCTCAGTGACACCTTAGGTACCCCATACCCCACTTGCCCACCGTCGGAGCTTTTTTTACTGTAGGTAACGTAGGAGCAGCAATGATACATTACTTCATGCACCGGTGACAGTTCGATAGATTGATCCGTCGGTAGTCCGTTTCCATGGCTCCCATGCACTCTCTTGAAAAAGAAAATCATCAAAGATTAAGACAATATTCGAGAAACGACACGTGGGAGATTTATGCTGATGCAAAGATTCGGTATGAGTGTATCCTGGGGATGTTACTGCGATTGCCAGCTCTGTGTTGGCTCTACTATGTAGCATTTCCGATGATATGATACTCTGTATAATTCTCCGGTGGATAACGTATCGGACGCTGCAATCGCTGTAATCGCAATGAGCATCCTGTGCCGCACAATCTCCTCTTCTGGGAATGAGGCACAAGAGTCACGTGGCTTCATTTCATCTCACTGGCCACATGAAGCTATCGACAGAATCACGCCTTAGAGTCTGATGAGAAGCATCCACAGTAGAAGTGATCACATTTGATCATATTGAATTTTGCATCACAGTAGGAAACCAATAAACCTTTTGATTATGCCGCGATGTGGTGTCCAGCAATCCGGTCAAGTCAGCATCCAGATCGCTGACTTCCAGTCTACGTATCTGCCTGGCGATGTGATCATCGGCCATGTAGTGGCCAAGAAGGCATTCGGCCAGGGTCCCAGAGCTGACCAAACGGTGGTGAAGCTCAAATTGTTTGGTCGCACCAAGAGCAAGATCGTGAGCGGCTCTAAGGAGACCACGTACCGCGGTCAAGCCGTCTTGGTGAACGGCGAGCAATGCATATTCCGCGGTGCAGTCTCGGCAGACTCCAAGATATCCTTTGCAATGACCATACCAAAGACGCCGCAGCCTGGCGTTGCCAAGACTGGTGATAGTTGGGACAAGTCCCAGGAGGATGAGCGTGGTCTTCGTGTCGGTCAACAGGACAGAAAGTTCCTCAGCAACACGCAAGAGGACATCACGAAGCATTCCCTCCCAGCTGGTGAGTAGTCTTGGAAACGATCTCGTGCATCAGTCCTGGCCGCTAATTACATTACGTGAAGTGTTCCATTTTGCGGAAGAGAGAGCATTGACTGGCTCTGGCTGCGAGGCATTTGTAGAGTACTTCCTCGAAGCCGCCTTGACATGTCCGGGAGTGAGTGGTGCAAAAGCGACGCTTCCGCTGTTCATTCGATCGCAACCCACGGAGAAGCCGATAGATTACAATCAGTACAGCTTCAACGCCAAGAGCTTCCATCAGATCACAAGATCTGAGCGACTTTTGCCTCAAAATCGAGATAAGAAAACAACGTTTCGCGACAAATCAAAGAGATTTTTTACACCATCCAAGGTGCCGAGCTACACTTATCGCATCAGCGTTGCCACTCCTCCCGTCATTCAGTTGGCTCACTCTGCACCAGTGCCGTTCAAAGTGCATGTCGCACCGATCATGGAACAAAACAAGATGATATGTCCAGACGGCGATGTCCGACGCTTGCCACCAATAGAACTCATATCTGCGGAATTGAAGCTGGTTGCACTGACGCGGGTGCGTTGTCCCGGCACCTTGGGTGATCACAGCCGCGACAAGGAGACCACATATCGCATCCCCATTGAGGAGCCGATAGCTCACGCCAACTACAACATTCCGGTAGTAGTCCGAGGAAACTTGATGGATCCGGAGAATGAACCACAAAGTCCTTCCGAAATTGAGGGATCTCCATTCTTGGAGCCAGATTCTTTGCATGCCGCTGTAGACGGCGCCGTCGTACCCGAAGGGTTGATCAAGTACAGCAGCTTTCAACCACACGATGACGGGCAGTATTCTCTCGGCACCTCACTTGACTTGGGCGATAATCTGGATATCAGGCTCACAGAGACCGATTCGTCATCTCTAGGTGGTAGACCGACAAGGTTCGAGAAACACTTGTGGCCATCATTCGCGACTTACAATATCGTTCGGGCATACACGTTGGTCTGGAAGCTGAAAGTTTCTTGTGTGAGGGAAATACACTCCACTGAAGGCAGAGCCAATGTCAGCATACTACCGCCCATTGAAGCGCAAGGGGCTGGAAGACAGAAGACGGTGCAAGATGTCATCAAAAACTATGAAAATCTGATGACTGCTTTGGACTTAACAACCAATGTGGGTGATGGTTTACTTGACCTCTTTTCGGGGTCATAATGACGACAACTTGTATGATGCAGTCATCAAGTATACTTCTCGAATGAAATGTTCCATCAATGATCATTATCTCAGTATTGCCTGTATATGTAACAGTCAAGGTGGGGGATGAATAACTCCAACTACGAATACTATCAATGGTCGGTGTCTTTGGGGCTGAAAAGCGCCAAGACTGCACAGTCGCTTGAAGCCAAAGGGCGGTGGCAAGGCAGAAACCCCGCACTGCCCAGGGGCAGTGATGGGAATGTCATCGGAGGTGGTGTTGGTAAGGCTCCGAGCCTTCGCCAAATTCACAGCTTTCACTTCACTTCAGCTGCGAGCCTGACTCAATCATGCCTCTTCATTTAATCATATTCACGCGTTATGCCAAGAGCCAACCAGAACTTGTTTATACTGGTAATACAGATGCAGGAGTCGAAGGGAAAAGGATTTCCGAGTTCGACTTCCATTGCGCAACACTGCATACATCCAGGAGCAGCCCGAGATGGATCCTGTGTCGATATCGGCCAGCATAGCAGGCTTGGTCTCGCTTGCTGATCTCGTCTTTCGTACAGGTACACGATATGTGAGGGCCGTGCGAGACTCAAGAAAGGAGGTAGAAGAGCTTTTGCAAGAGGTGAAGAACCTATCTCTTCTTCTGCATAGCTTGTCCCTTGCCGCTTTCGACATGGAGCTTGTGGATACGAACAGCCGCAGCGAAGATACCACGCATTCGTCCAACTTAAAGCCTCATCATCTCCATGATTGCTATCAAGTATTGAGGCGACTGGATCAAGGTCTAGCGACTGTGAGCAAAGACTTCGAATCACCCTCTGGTCTCGTTAGGCTTCAGAGGCCGCTGAAGTGGCCATTTTCGTCAGACGAAACGAAGAATGTCCTTCAAAGTATACAGCGACACAAGGAAACCATAACCGTCGCTCTTGCTTCCGATTCCATGGCCAACATGCAGCTTTGCCTGTCCCGGCAAGAGAAATTGAGCGAAGACGTGGAAGATCTTAAGCTCATGGCGACTAAAATCCTGGACATTGAAACCAAAATTTCTTTGGATCACAGAAGACGCAAAGTTCTCAAGCTCTTCACCAGCTTTGACCCTCGATCGGAATTTGAGACGAGCAAAAGTCTGCGCCATCCTATGACTACCCTTTGGTTGACCGAAGGCGCCGACTTTGACACATGGTACAATGTACCAAGCTCGAGGATTTGGTGCAGTGGAATTCCTGGCGCCGGGAAATCGATCATTGCAGGTGCCATAATTAGCGAATGCCTGTCTCGAAATAAAGTAAATTCTCAACTCGCGGTGGCATACGTCTTCTGTACCTATCGGGACCCGGCAACACACGATCCGATAAACATACTCTCGACTCTAGCTGTTCAACTTGCACAACAGGGGGAGGGTGCTTATGGTGTCTTGGAAGCATACTACAATGATTTGCATTCTGACCAGTCACTCCCGGCGAAGCCGACAGCTGATGCCCTGATTGGTATACTCAACGACATATGTTCCACATATTCTCGGGTCTTCCTGATCATCGATGGTTTGGATGAGTGCGGCTCTCAGGCCAGAGCAAACGTTCGATACCTGATGAAACTTGCACGGGCACAAAACCACGAAATCATCAACATAGCTCTGCTGAGCCGAGACGAATCATTCATTCGACAGCAACTGGAAGATTCTTTTCACTGTATTCATCTGGAAGCTCATACCGAGGATGTTCAGCTATATGTGGCGTCGGAATTGGATCGGCGCATCGATGCAAAGGAACTACGACTGCGAGACATCACACTCAAAGACCACATTTTGACTGCTCTGGTTAGTGGAGCCAAAGGGATGTAAGTATCGCATGTCTTATCACCATATATGTATAATGATTGAGCCTGACGTCCGACTCCCAGGTTTCGGTGGGCTGCTTGTCAGCTCGACCATATTTGCGAGCTTCCAACAGATAACTCGCGGCGGGCGGCGTTGAGCAAGCTACCCCCGACACTTTTCGATACCTATGAGAGAATCCTACTTAGGATACAGAGCCAAGAAAACGAGGTTCGGGTTCTCGTTCAAAGAAGCCTGAGCATCTTCTCAAGTCCATTCTTCAAGAGCCTTACTGTTCAAGCCTTATGTGAAGCAGTCTCCGTACCAATGGAAATGGACGGACTTGATGATGATGACAAAGTGGATGAGAGCGAAATACTGCACTGGTGTGGAGGCCTGGTACGAAAAAGCAACGACGGACAAACGATTGAGTTCTCTCATTACACAGTTCAGGAATACCTCACGAACATCTGCCCAACCCATCCTCGGCTGAGTTCCTTTGGCACTTCTGATGAACAAGTCAACGATTTACTTGCCTCCATTTGCCTCCGTTACATTACCCTCAGAACTCATGAGCGACAAGCAAAGGCCGATGAAGACGAGATTCAGTATCTGATGCGTAGCCGAGATTTACATCCTTTCTACGAAAAAGCCGCGATAATGTGGCCCCAATTTGTTTTTCGCCAACCCGATGGGCCCTATTCTCAATACCTCAGCGTTTTGTTCAGCATCAACAAAACCGCAAGCTTTTGTTCATGGGCAATTGAAATTATTCTACATTGTTTCTCAAACAATGATCATTTTGACTTCTACGAATCCATTGATTTTGACCTCGCGACTGAAGATTTCACGACTGTCATGTCAGCTGTATTGAGACCACATTTTACTCCGCTACACATGGCTGCCATATTCGGATTGACAGATATCTGCAACAATTTACTTAGACAGGGGGCAGATGTCAATATCATGAGCCAGTATGGAACGGCACTACACTGTGCAATTGGGCACTTAACGGTGTTCGCCGACGAAGATATCACAGGAGTATTCCGCGAAACTATAGGGGAACTTCAACCTTACGATTCACTCTTATCATCAGCGCGGCGTCAAACCACTCTTCTACTCTTGGAATCTGGCGCTCGTACAGGACTACACCTTAAGACACCATATCGGAGAGCTACAGTCCTGTCCCTTCCTGTCCTTGCGTCGACATATAGCGAAATAGTCCTTTTTCGTTCAATGGCCCTCGAGACCTATCCACATAGTCTTCGCCGTACAAATTCCCGGTAAATTTCCAATTAATGGCCGTGCTCCTAAACCACGGCGACTTCAGGTTATATCGCAGAATCCCCTTTAGAGCCTTTTTAGAATATATACCTCGACGCTATATTCGTTTAGCCCTATATTATCGATAATAACTATAAAGATATATAGCTTTTTAGGCAAAAAAGTAGGAATCCGATATATAGCTCGGGTATTACTCGCGCTAGCTTTACCGATTTTAGAGCTAATAAAGGTATTATTTAACTAAACACTATATCCGTACGCAATCCCTCCTTATATATAAATCTAAATTTATAATTAGTCCACCGAGCAAAAATTTGGAAGGCACCAAAGACTTCTGCCTAATAGTGGTCAAATCTTGATGCAGGGTGGCAGCCTATATATAGGGTGCCAGCCCCACCAGTAGGTACCTATTTAGCCGGTGCAGTTTGAGCTGGGGGTGAGCTTCACAGCTTCCTCTTCTCACCACCCATTCCACCATCCATCAAGTCTATTATATTATTTGGAACTACCCATTATCATTCCCTTCCTATGCCACTACTATTATATATAGGCAGGATCACGCTAATCCGAAAGCTAAAGTTAGCAATTCGTACTATTAGCTATATCGAGTTCAGCATTGCCCGATATATCCTCGGATAACGACAATATTGGTAATGCGCGTGGACAATTCGGGCGAGGCGCGAATATCTACGAATAAACTAAGAAGCATAGCAACGCCCTCTACGATGCTTCTTTGCAAGGAAATCTGGATACTATGCGATACCTGTTAGACAATAGCGTCGATGTCAATGCCCAGGGCGGCAGATATGGCACCGCACTACAGGCTGCTTCGTACCACCAAGCGAACATGCTTATCTTGCAACACCTTCTCGACCATGGCGCCAATGTTAATGCTCAGGGAGGCAAATATGGCACAGCGCTACAGGCCGCTTCGCGGATAGGAAACATACATAATGTGTTATTCCTGCTAGGCAAAGGCGCCGAAGTCAATGCCCAAGGAGGCGAATATGGCACCGCACTACAGGCTGCTTCGCGCCATAGGCATCTGGATATTATGGAATGCCTACTGGCATTTCATGCAAAAATCTATACCCATAGAGGCAGATATGGCAATGCGTTATAAGCAGCTTTAAAAAGAGGACACCACGAGATTTTTAAATTACTCCTAAAGCACCTTAATATAAATCAGGTTATTAGCATTGTTATCGATAATTTAAAAATATTTTATTTAAATAAAAATATTATAACGATCGTTTATTATATAAATTAGGAAATATTTGCTTGCCGCAAAATAGAGGCGGAAGATCTAAATAATATATTATAGCTTATCACGTTTACCGGAACCTTAAAGCAAGCCCAGGCCGCTACCTGCGTTAACTACATGCGTCAAATATAGCCTAAAATAGGAAATAGGAAATTGCACGCACTCCAGCAGGCTATTATTAACCGGATTTATAATATATTTTTATTTAATAAATCCAGTTTATTTTTCTAAATCGAGCGTAACCAAATTGCATACTAATAGGTTTTGCTTAAATATAATAATTACTCCATAATACCACGTAAAGCTATTATTAAAGGACGCTATAAACGAAATCGGGCAAATAAAATTAGCTAGGGTTAAAATAACTAAATTACGAACCGACGTTATTAAAACCTTAGAATAATTATCGTAATTTATTACGATATTCCGGGAGCATTATAGCGATATAATAATATATTTATTTGCAAATTTAATTTTAGCGCTAAAATATCGCATATTAACGACGAATCCCTTATATTTAAAGCTTTTAATCCTAAATTTAAACTTTATAATTATTAATATAAAAATATTAAGCAATTACTAAATATTAATATTACGCAATAATATATTAGCTTATAAATTTTGTTCTAAGGTCTGATTGGGTAATTATATACCTTAGGCACAGGGAAGCGTTCAACTATAGGATTCGTAGAATCGTCTGGTATAGGCTGAAAAACGTGGTTTTATTAAAGCTTAAAGAGAGGAAGAAAGTAAACTAACTACAGGTAGAATAACTCCCTTTTATACCTATTAAATCAACCAATAAGAATATTCTGGAATATATTATTAATTAATTGATTTATAATCAAGTTAATTAATAATACGGTTAATTTATAATTAAGGAAAGTGGTGGAATACCATAAAAGATATTTGGGTAGGGCTACCCTATAATGTTGCCACCGTAAGGGCCACCACTTAGTGGGGTTTTACCGCACGTTAAAAATATCGTTAATAACCGATATCTTTATAGCCTTTATAGCTATTATAACGATATGATATGCGTTATAATGCTATTTTTATGCACTATCCGATGCTGTATAACATCCGTGCAATAAATTTTTATCCGCATTTTAAACGAAAGGCTTGGGATTTAAGGTTCCTTTTATTATTATAATATATTTTATAAAAGTTATTTATCTTATTTAATAAATAACGTTAAGCTAAAGCCTTATTTTTCAAAATTGCTTTAAATTAAAAAAAAAAATATTTTAATATTAATCCCGGTTTAATAATTAAAAAATTGTTCTAAGGTCTGATTGGATAATCATATACCTTAGGCATAGGGAAGCGTTCAACTATAGGATTCGTAGAATCGTCTGGTATAGGCTGAAAAACGTGGTTTTATTAAAGCTTAAGGAGAGGAAGAAAGTAAACTAACTACAGGTAGAATAACTCCCTTTTATACCCATTAAATCAACCAATAAGAACATTCTGGAATATATTATTAATTAATTGATTTATAATTAAATTAATTAATAATACGGTTAATTATTACGAATATGCACCCTTGCAGGAAAATAGATATATATTGGCGCTTAAAAGAGGCATACTACGGGGCAGGGACCACGGACCCAAACCTAAGGAATAGCCATTATTGCCAGCTATTAGCAAATATTAATAAAATCACGTTTTTAGCAGCGCGCTAAAATAAAGGATCGTTTAAATCGTAACGATCTAATTAGGGATCGTTCTTATTCTAACGATCCAGGATAATAAGGATTATACCTATTAATACGATTTAAGCAAATATTAATAAAAGAATAAATAAATATATTAGGGACGGATTTCTTACGGTTATATAAATAATTATTACTTTAATAATTAATTTAAATATTTATTTTATTTATAAATAAAGCATTTTATACGCTTTAACGATTATATTTATAAATCCTTTTAAAATTATTTTAATTATTTTTTGCTTAATATAATTATTTTTTTAGCTAGCGCATTTTATTAGCATAAACCTACCTAAATTTATATTTTAGGTTTATCTAAAAAACCCGACCGTATAATTCGTTATATTTTAATTATTTTTATTTAAATATATTACCTAAATTAATAATTAAATAATATTTTATATAAGAATAATAGCATTTTTTACCGTTAGCAACGCTTCGGCCTTTATAAAAAAACCCGAATTTTTTAAAATAATTAAGGAATTTTAAACTAAAGTCGATAAGCTCTAAAATAATAATACGCAGCTTAGCGCCTAAATCGTTAATATTTAAGGAGGAGGTTACGGAAAATATAAGCTCTCCCCTCCTTAATTATATAATAAAAAAAATAAAAATATTTAAAGATTCCTTACTTAATCCCGCGCCTATTTACGCTTTTATAATAAAATTATTATAAGCGAATTAAATAAAATTTTATGCGTCGCCGGATTTTTAAAAAAAAACGTATTATATTAATTCGAGCCTATTATAAAAGATTACCTTAATTATAATAGCAAAAAGCAAAACGCGGATATTAAAAAAATATTTGCCAGCTATAACGAATTCGAACGATAGCTTAAGGCAACGTTCGGTAACCCCGATAAAATACGCACGGTAAAATAACGATTTATATAATTAAAATAACGAGGATTAGCCGCTAAATTCGTATCGGAATTTAAATAAATCGCCTTTAAAACCGAATAAAGCGATAATAATGCCCTTATAATATTTTTTTACGCGGGATTACGAAAAAATATAAAAGATAAAATCGCAAAAAACGATAAACCTAATAATTTCGATTAATACGTCGAAAGAATTATTAAAATTAATAACCGCCTATATAAAAAAAAATTTAAAAAAAAAGGTTTTAGCTAAAAAAGCAATATTATATAAATTAAACCCCGAGCTAATATAAAAAAACCTTTTAATAACCGTAATAATAACCGTAATAATAATAATCGCAATATTAATTAAGCGAATAAAATTTCGTACGGAATTTATAACGGATTAATAAACCTAAACGCAACCTAGCGAAAAAATAAATCTAAAATTAAATATTATAATTATAATTAAATAAAATATTACGCTAATAAATATCGCTAATAAAAAAAGCTTAAATTTAAGCCTATACCTAAAGGCAAAAGGCAATTTAATAGCGCTAAACGAAACGAAATACCTTACGATTTATTTTTTTAAATAACGTATTTTAACGATAATTATTATATATATAAATTTAATAAAAACGAAAATAAATAATACCCTTAAAAGCTACGAACCCTAGCAATAATACGCTTAAAAAAATATTTATTATAAATTAAAAAGATAATTCGCCGATAATAACGATAATATTATTAATAGCGCTTTAAAAAACGAAGCTTATTATTAAATATAATACGCGGAATAATAGCAAAATTAAAAATTATTAAATAGCGATAGCTTATCGGAAAAAATACCGGACGAGGATTTAAAGGAAAAAAGACCTTAGCGACCCGAAATTATTATTACCGAAGCAAAAAAACGAAAATCTATTCTCCGTTTGCTACGAAAATACACCCCTGGTAAATTTTATAGCATTTTTTAAAACGGATAACTTTAAATTTACGCTAATATTACCGTTATAGCTATCGAGCTATAAATAATAAAAAAATAGCTAGTAAGGATTTTTTTAAAAAAAACTAAAACCCTTTATAAAAAAAAGATTTTAAAAGCTATTTTCGGAAACGACCGACTTTTTTATAAAAATTATATATAATACGATATTATTATATAATTCGGCTATATCGATTTAAAATGCATAAAGTATTTTTATAAAAAAATTAAAAATTAAATATTTCTTTTACGTATAGGATAAGCCGTTATTAATAATTTTTACCGGATAAACAATATAGGAATAATAAAAATAAGCTATCGCGATAAACGAGGATTTATTATATTTATTTTATACCTTAAAACCCAAAAATAATATTTAAATAAAAAAAAACGATTATAAGATATTTATATACTAAACGGATGCGTAATATACGTAATAAAAAAAGCTAAAATATAGCGATATATTAAGGAATACCGAGTAGCCGGAAGGATTACGATTACCGCTGCTAAAGGACGAAACTAAAGCGCGGAAGCTTTAATATAAAAAACCGAAAAAGGCAATTAACCCCTAAATTATTTTATTATTTTAATACCCCGATTAACTATCGAAATAAAAAAAACCACGGGAAATATTAATATATTATTTTCGGGAAAACCTTATTTTAAATATAAAGGAATTTAAAAGGAACCCTTAACGGAGGAAATAATAGGTAACGTATTTTACCGTTAAAAAAAAGACGAAAATCGCGCTTAACGAGATAAGCGAATCTTCGATAACGCCGCTAGAAGACGCGCGAATTATAAAATTAATAAAAGCTTGGGAAAAAATCTAGATTATTTCTAAAGAGATAAAAGCGGTTTACCTTAAAAATATTTATTTGCGCTATTAGGAGCGATAGCAAATTATATAATTATTTAATAATAAAAGTGCAAATCGGAAAATAACGCATACGAGCCTTAATCGATATAAAAGCTTAAGGAATTTTTATTTTATTAAAAATCGTTAATGATTTTAATATATTACGAAGGATAAAAAAAACGCTTTACGCATTTAATACCGTCGATAAAAGCCCTATATTATATAATAAAAGAATAATTAATCGGAAAATTGCGCATATTTAGATTTTTATTTAAAATTATTATAAAAGATTTACGTACGATATCGCGGGAATTACGGATTACGATTTAGTCCTAAGGATATTTTAATTGCGGGTAAATAATTTTAAAATAAATTAAAAAACCGGCTAATTTTAATAAAAAACGCTAGGAAAAAAGCTAGCCTTTAAAGAGAGTTTAGCGAATAAACTTTTAAATAGCTTTAAAATATTTAAATTTTACCTAATAATTAAAGATATTAAGCCGAGCACTAATAAAATAATATTTAAAAAATATAAAAAATTTAGCGATTTATTTAGTAGGAAATTAAAAATAAAAATATTAAAATATATACGATACGATTATAAAATTTTTTTTAAAAAAGGAAAAAAACCTTATTATATGCTAATCCGCTTTATATAACTATAGCATAAGGCAATATTCGCAAAATATATCGATAATATGCTAAAAAAAGGGTGGATTACTAAAAGCCGATTACCCGCCGGATACCTTATTTTTTTCGTATTAAAAAAAGGAAAGGATAAAAAGCTAAAAAAATAGAGACTTTGCATCGATTACCGCAAATTTAACGATATTATAATAAAAAATCGTTATTTATTTTTATTAATAAGTACGCTACGTAATAAATTGCACGGCGCCTAATAATTTACGGCCCTAAATCTGCTAAACGCGTATAATTTTATTAAAATTAAAAAAGGAAACGAATGGAAAATAGGTTTTCGCTACGAATTTAGATATTACGAATATAAAATAATATTATTTAGGCTTATTAATATACCGGCTAGTTTCCAAAATATAATTAATAACGTTTTTATGGAATTCTTTAACGAATTTATTATCGTTTATCTAAATAATATTTTAATTTATTTTAAAAATTTAGCAAAATATAAAAAATATATAAAGCAAATATTATAAAAACTCTAAAATGCCAAATTATTAGTTAATCCTAAAAAAAGCGAATTTTATCGCAAATAAATTATTTTCGTAAAATACGTAATATCTCCCGGAGAAATTAAAATAAAGGATTTTAAAATTTTAATAATTAGGGATTAGCCTACCCCGAAAACGGTTAAAAAAATTAAATCCTTTTTAGGATTTATAAATTTCTACCGAATATTTATTAAGGAATTCGGAGGTATCGCGGCACCCCTAACGCATTTAATAAAAAAAAATATATTATTTAATTAAATTATTAAAAAGCAAAAAGCTTTTAAAAATATTAAAAAATAAATTACGGATAAACCTATAATGCGCATAATAGACCTAAATAGGGAATTTAAAATCGAAACGGATGCTTTAAATTATGCTATAAGCGGATAATTTAATTAACGAAATAATAAAAAAAGATTATACTTTATAGCCTTTTATTTTAAAAAATTTATTAAGGAATAATTTAATTATTAAATTTATAATAAAGAATTAATAGCAATTATTAAAGTATTCCGAGAATAAAAATATTATTTTAGCGGAATTAATTATAAAATCCAAATTTATACCGATTATAAAAATCTCGCTTTATTTATTATTAATAAGGAATTTAATAAACGATAAATTAAATAAGCAGAGTTTTTAGCAGATTTTAATTTCGAAATCAGCTACCGAAAAGGATTTAAAAATAAACGAGCCGACGCATTCAGTCGCCGGCCGGATTATTATTAAAAAGTGCCTAAAAAAGCATATACCTTTTTTATTAAAAAAAAAAACGGGAACCTAATTCCCACGATAACCCTTTACGCTATAATTAGGGTTATTAATAAAAATAATTAGATGGATCGAATTATTAATAAAAACCCTATACCGCCGTTATTTTACGGAAAATTTGAGATACCGGAAGAACTCCGTGACGAATTTATTACGGATTTCTATATTATGCCAGCTATTAGATATTAGGGTATTTTTAAAACGATTAATCGAATTTAATAATATTTCGATTGCGCAAATTTTAAAAAAAGGACTGCTAATATTATTAAAAAATGCGACTTTTGCAATAAAGCTAAAGCCGCTAAATATAAATAATATAAAGAATTATAACCTATATTACCGCTAAATAGGGTATAAAAATTTATTATTTTAGATTTTATTATAAAATTATTATTATCGAAAAAACCCTTAATTAAAATATTTTATAATAGCATTTTAATATTTATAAAGCGATTTACCAAATATATTTATTTTCTCCTATATAAAAAAGCCAATAACGCAAAAAAATTAGCTTATGCATTTTTTCGGACGATAGCTAGCTAATATAGATTGCTAAACGAAATTATTTTAAACCGAAATAAATTATTTATATCGAAATTTTGGAAGTTATTTATTAATTAATTAGGATGCAATTATAAATTATTTATAGCGTTCCATCCGTAAATTAACGGATAAACGGAAAAAACCAACCAAATACTCGAAAAATACTTGCGATATTACGTTAACTACTAATAAAATAATTAGGTTATATTATTGCCATTTGCATAATTCGCATATAATAGCGCAATACGAAAACTTATAAAAGTGTTATTATTTTATGCTAATTATAGCTACGAATTAGATATTATAAAGGAACCCTTAAAAAGAAAAGAATTTGCATTATACGCGATCGAGCACATAAGATAGCTTAAAAAATTATAAGCGAGATTTTAATAGGACCTTATCGTTTTGCAGGATAAAATTAAAAAATATTACGATAAAAAGAAGATTAAGGGATTAATTTTTATAAAAAAAAATAAAATTTATCTTTTACGCAAAAATATTAAAATAAAACGATTAAGCGATAAACTCGATTTTAAAAAATTCGGAGTATTTATAATCGAAAAAAAGATCTCGGATATTAATTATCGACTTAAATTATTAAGAATTATAAAAAACCACCGAATCTTTTATATTTTATTATTAAAATTAGCATTAAAAAACGCTAAAATCGACGAAACGCTAAAAATAAAACTAAATGTTGCACGGATGTTATACAGCATCGGATAATGCATAAAAATAGCATTATAACGCATATTATATCGTTATAATAGC